>CALNHX010006647.1:0-85694 GCA_940337035.1 Agriotes lineatus
ATAAGCAAGAAAAATGAAACTTTGAAGATTTTAAAAACAGACGTCCAGCTGTTTTCCAGGCTCCTAATAGTTACACAAAATCGTCAGCTAGATATGCAGGACTTTTTCAAACACGAAAATCAGCCATTTCCGCCTGCGTTTTCCAGTAATGGGGAATTTCGACCTAGCCATAAAAGTGATCTAGCACATATTTTAGAGGAAATTGTTGAAAAGAGTGACAATGTCTTTCCAGGAACCTGTGATGCTGTAATTTATGATGTAGCAGTTCTTGCCAACATTTTAAAGCCTCGTCAGTCTTCAAAGACGTTTAATGATTATTACATTAATACCTTTCATCCTCACATATGTAACGACATTGAGAGTTTTGGCTGCCGTAGAATTGATTTGATTTGGGACAGATACATTACTCCGAGCATTAAAGGTGAAACCAGACAGAAGAGGGGTACAGGAATCAGGAGACAAGTGCTACCTCATGTCAAATTACCTACAAATTGGCAAGAATTTTTAAGAAATTCAAATAACAAAGAAGAACTTTTTTCTCTACTTGGATCATTAGCAATAAATAACATAAACAATATACAAGTTATTACTACTTCAGGTGTTAAAGTTGAAGGAAATGTCAGTGCTGTAAGTTCCTTAGTTGGAGTGACTTGCCCTGGTCATGAAGAAGCAGATTCAAGAATAATACTTCATCTCAAAGACATGGTAGAAAATGAATTGAAAAATATTGTTATCCGCTCTGTAGATACGGATGTATTAGTTTTAGCAATTGCATACTTCTTTGAACTGTCAGATAAAAGCCTGGAAACACTTTGGGTTGCATTTGGAACAGGGAAGAAATATAGATTTATTCCCGTTCATGCTATAGCTGCATCAATTGGACGAGAAAAGGCTAATGCTTTACTTGGATTTCACGCTTTCACAGGCTGTGACAGCAATTCTGGTTTTACGGGAAAGTCAAAAAAGTCAACTTGGAAGACATGGATTGTCTTTAAAGAAGCTACTACTGCATTTTCATTCATATCAAAACCGCAAACATCCATTCCTGACAATATATTAAATATTTTAGAAAAATTTGTAGTATTGTTGTACTGTTCAACAATTAACAGCCAAAGTGTCAATGATGCCAGGCAAGAACTTTTTATGACAAAAAATCGCCCTCTTGAAAATCTGCCACCAACAAAGGGTGCACTACAACAACATGTTCTACGGAGTGCTTTCCAAGCTGGGCACATTTGGGGACAAGCAGACCAGCGAGAAATAAGGACACCTTCTCCAAATAAATGGGGTTGGTGGTTGGATGATGTATCATGGAAAATAAAATGGTCAGAGTTACCAGAAATTGCAGATACATGTAAAGAATTAATAAAATGTGTGTGCAAAATCTGTAAAAATAAGTGTGGCTGTAGAAAAGTTGGACTATCTTGCACTTTGTTATGCAACTGCAAAAACGAGTGTGACAAATGACATGATAAAACCTGAAGTTTATAAAATATGTAACTTTTTTTCATTTGAACTTGTAGTTAGCTCAGCGGTTTGTGCGCTATACATAACTTTTTTACAATAGCGTCATAACTGGAATACATAGAGGACGGCTCGAAAGCTCCTCAGTATCTAAAAGTGGTACATGTTCGTAATTAACTTATCTTACTGTTTGTTGTATTGTGTAACTCATAACTATTAATGATTAATTGTCCTTATCGCTGGTTTCAGTTTACGCTTTAGTCTTTTGTGAGTGGATCTGTTACCAATGTTGTAATGTCTAACGTGAATTTGGGAGTTTCTCACAAACCACGGAGCACTAGTAATTAGTCGCAGAACTTTGTTTTGAAAAACTTGCATTTTTTTAAATTAGTTTTTGATGTAGCGCCCTATACAAACCCACCATATGTTAATATTGGTCGCAGTATCGATGAGTAAATTAAACACCCACACTTTATCTTAAGTCTTGATTTTCTGTTTATAATTGTATATAATTTAATAAGTCGAACATAAGCCTCGGTTATTTTTTTGTTAATATGTATCTTCCATGTTAATTTCCGGTCCATGTGAATTCCTAAATATTTTACTGCCTGATCGGATGGGTTCCATTCTACCTCTTGAAGATTAATTACTAATTTTGGGGGGTTATTAGGTCTCCTTAGCATGAAAAGTTTTGCCTTGCACTCACTGGCATTTAGTTGAAGACACCATTTTCTGTACCATGTTCACGTAGGAGGTTACCGAGCGACTGAAAATATGTAACTTTAAATGTAAGAGTAAATTTTTGTAAAATCTTGCAGGTAATAATAAAAACAGATCTTTGGTATTCATTCTACTTTAATCTTACGCTATAAATTTGACTTTACGACTTTACAACAAGTCTCCTATGTTGATTCTATCAGTATCTCTGATATTACAAATGAAATTGTTGACCTAAAAAACATATAAATTGACACCAAACACTATTTTGTGCGATGGATAGTAAGAAAATTGCAAATAATTGCATAGTATGACGCCATTTTGAATTACCGCCGCCATCTTGAATTCTAACTACTTTTCGAGATGCCTCCCCTTTTTCAATGAATTGTATAGTCATAAACTACATTTCTACCAAAGGAAATCTTCTTATCACAATTTGCAGTTTTTTTATTAAATAAACCATGTAGCACCTCCACTATGTATCTTGAAGCAGATGTTGATTACATTATAAAACAACCACGATTAGTAACGATGTCAACATGATAAACGCAAGCAAAATATACTGCTACAGTCCTTTACGATCTTAGTTTAATTTAATTGAAATGAATAGTTTACTCTCAGGGTTTTATCACGTTATATTCTATCGTACCTTTACTGATCCTCAGCTAGCAATTAACATTTACTGACTATAAATCTGTATTTTTATATTTGTCGGTTTAATGAAATTATCGTTAGTAAATTTAATATTAAATTCAATTTAGATAATACTGTATATTTACATGCAGTTTTTTTTAATGTTTATTGTTAAATTGTTTCATAAACCTTTCGCTTAAATACTATTAACTTTACTTGTCTTTAATTTATTGATAATTTACTTTCATCATTTTTAAAATTGTTCAATTAGCAGTTTTGTCGATTTATTTTTTTATATTTTTACTCAGATCTGGTATTTGTAATATTATCTTTGTTTTTCACTTACGTTCTGGCTTTTTTATCTTCGAGCTCAAATGATCTTCATTGACACAATGGATGTTAGCAGGTTAGGTTTTGCGTCAGTTTTGACACAGACTGACGCAAAACCTAACCTGCTAACCTCGACTTTGACATAGACTTACAGTGTCACCAACATATTATTCATAAAACAAATATTTCAAAGCCAAGTTTGATTTCATTTTCGTTTGCTCACATGTTATTTTATTTAAATTGCTTTGCCACTTTAAGATCATATCAATAGGTTTATCTATAAGAATAACTTCCACACTTTCCTCAATTACCCTAAGTGATTTAACTTTACGCGACATGCACTTTTAACTTCTTCTCTTTGTTAGAAACAAGTTACAAATTACATTAAAATCAAATGTCACGTTCCGAAGTAAAAATAATGACCAACCAAGGAGACGAAATCAATTTCTTTGTCATTGTACCTCGAAATCGTCATTAAAATACGAGAAATCGGCATTAAAGTAATCCATTGTTTTACGACTTTTTTGTAGGTGGCGAGGCGACAGATAAACGTTAACCGACGTTAACATAACCTACAAATGTTGGTTAAAATGTTGTAATTTCACGATTACTCGATTTCAAATAAAACATAATGTACTTCTCGGCACTGAAGTTCCTTTTTATCCCTAATGTGGTTTATAAAAAGCTAAACTTCAGTGCCTTGGTATTCAAACTACTATTTCTTAAATCGGCAGTGAAGAATGTCGAAATCGTCATTGAAATACGAGAAATTAGCAGTGAAGTAATCCATTGTTTTACGACTTTTTGTAGGTGACGGGGCGATAGGTAAACGTCAACCGACGTCAACATAACCTACAAAAGTTGGTTCAAATTTGTAATTTCGCAATTTCTCGATTTAAAAAACATAATGTGCCCCTCGGCACTGAAGTTTATTTTTATCCCTCATGTGGTTTATTTACAATACATCCATATTCGTAATAAAAAGCTAAAGTTTAGTGTCTTGGTATACAAAATACTATTCCACCATCAGCCACACGTTGAAGGAGTTATTAGTTTTTCTTTCAGAATATGCGAAAAATAGGTTGCTGTGATTTTTTAGGTAGCAACACTTCTAATCGTAAACTACTTAATGACACTGAAAGAATTTATTTTTATGCTTCTGGCTTTTTAAGAATAAAATCGCACAACCCACGCAACTAAAATTATTTCCGTAATACCACCTTTGCTAGACATTTTCGTGTTGTAATTAACAGTATTACAAAATGGATATTAAACAATGTCCCATTATTAAAAATACAAAAAAATACAATTACTAGCTAGTTGTACAGTCAATAAGTTATATTGCTTTTGAGTTAGACAGCGATAGTTCTTAAAATATGTGAACATGCAACATTCGTACATTATTTCTAACTGAGAAGTTTGACAACTAAGGTAGAAATGTTACCACAATAAAAAAAAAGTGTTTAGTCATTTGTTTCTCGGACGAAACTTATTTTCAAAAAAGCATGACGCAGTTACCCAGATTGAAATTATTTTCTAAATCGTCAAGTATTAAACAATACAACTACACAAAAAGCTTACTAACGAATGCCCCTTTCTGCAAAAAAATCATGGGCCTTACCATTGAAGAGTCACTGACTGATCTGTGTCGTGACACCCAATTATAGCCATCATTTCAAAATATGACATATCCGTATCAATTGTTACACCGAATATCACGCAAATTGATCCAATTGGTCTATCTTTTTAAGAACTTTGCCTCAGAATACTGGCTTAACGAAGCGCATTTGAGAGTAGGTAAGTTCGATAAAATGGTCTCATTTTGGATTCAGGAATCTAGTTTAAGTTACGTTCACATGTTTTAGGAACTTCATGTAGATTTACTGTACTCTGACTCACTACTCATCACCTGCTTCATATCAACTCGCAGCTATTAATTCTAGTTGATGGTCTATTCCATGTTATTTATATGTTGTGAGTTGTGAGAGTCCCTGTGAGACCCATGTGTGGCAAGCAAATTCTGATTTTGCGGTGCAATTGTTTCTTGACAATGAAAATCAAACGTATTGAAGTCTGGCCTGTATCGAGCACATCTGCTGCGAGAAACAAACCCCAATATGCAATTAGTCATGGCGCCCGAGAGGCAGCTGATTGCTGTTAGATTTCATGTCCGTATCGCGTTTTTTCGGGCATTACTAAAAGCTTTTTGCTTTTTATTTAATACCCCTGATAAAGTAATTGATTAGTCACGCTAAGATGAGGCTGCGACGCCTTCGTTTACTTGCTTTGAAGGGGGCTTGCCCTCCGCCGCATGGTTTTTACCAAAGCCCATAAATTATTTTGTTCCCGTACTGAAAAAAACTAACTGCACCGATTAGCTAATTAAAAATGGAAGAGGTAATTGGTATGGACATGTTAAACGTGCGCTGCTGCTTATCGATGAACATTTGCATATCTGGTAGCTGCACTGAGCTGTAAAAGTAGTTTTCTCAGCAACAAAGTCAGGCTTGTCCAGTTTAAGTGCAGCAGAATAATAAATGAAGTAAGTACATTTTTTTTTGTGCTAATAAATAGATGTAACAACATATTTTCTTTGAAAATTTCTACCAATCAAACATTTGCATTTTTAAAATTTCGTGTAATGACAATCAAGTACTAGTGAATATTTGCACATATACCCGGTTATTTTCACATGTCAAACTGACAATTAAATTTAAAATTGGCAGATTTGATAAGTTATAGCAATTTTTTGCATCTAAACCGTGAATGTACAAGAAATGTTCCTAAAGAAATAGTCTTACAATGTATATGTATGTATCATGCACTTGGGATAACATTACTGAATATTTGCAATTTCTTGTCACAATAGACCAAGGCTGAACCGAATTTTCCATAAAAATTTAACTTTACTTTGCCGATTGATATGTAAACATGCAAAAATTCTATGTTTATGACAAGTGCCAAGTGCCATAAACAAATTTTTTGCTCGTGTTACATGCATTTTTTTACAACTGTAGCAAAAATATAAAAATGTAATTCGATGAATCTTTTTGACTATTGGCTATTTTAGATTATGCTGACATATATTGCTATGAATGTGCTCTTTGTTTATTTTATTTAATTAATTAATTGTTTATTAGAGCCACCGTGCAAAATTTTGTTTGCACTATAAAATTTTAGGAAGATTAAAAGTGAGTTGTATTTACTTGACTTGTCAAAATAAATGGTTATATGCCCTTTATTATATTTTATTTACCTGCAAATATTGATAAATAAACGCTAGCTCATTCGTAAAGCAATCACTCCTCTCAGTTGGGTTCCTGGTTGAATGTGTAATTTTCAAATTATTTGAATACGGATCTGTTTTCCGTTTTAGCTCTAATGCGCATAAGCACATATTCGAAATTAGGTCAAATGCTACACCAAAATGGATCCGGCTGGCAAGTTAGCGGTCAGTGACTTAACAACAAAGTGAAATTTATCAAAGTTTCTACCGGTAATTATTTGAATGCGGGTGTTTTTGGCGGCATTAATTGTCATTTGTTTCTCCAGCACTTGATTGTCGATCCCCTTGAAGAGACGCAGGCAAATTTTCAATTGTTTTTCGAAGCGTAGCTTGGGTTCAAACTTCGCCTAACCTTAAATTATGGACTCGGCCTATATTGCGAGATGCACTTGCTTTACCGCCACGGAATATGCTTGGATTGTCTTATGTGTTGACTCTTCTTACATACACATAAGTTTCACGGGCCTAACGTAGCTAGTTTTAGCCAAAAACGGTACCTGTTCTCTACCGATCTTGAATCGGGAACTTGTAGGAGACGCTGGTGCAATTCTTGGGCTGCTTTGGGGCTGATCCTGATGAAACTCCTGGGACACGATCTTAGAAGGTTGCTCTATGACCTGGTACCTTCCCCTCTGCGCTGTGTTGACTCGCTTGGCTCCACGCCGAGTTCGGAACTTGGGCTGCATCGGCTGCTAGGCTATCGTAACGGAGCTTCGAAGACCTTTTTACTTTTTGTGGCGGAAATCTCTGCAAATACTACCACACCACCTTGGACATGCACTCAGTAAAACTGTATACTTTTTATGCTGATAACTGTTTATTTATTATGTAAAAAATTCGTTTAAAGTGGAGCACATTTCAACACAACAATTCTTACAATTTATTCTTTTGTTCTCCTTGATAATCCGCATAAACAATTGCAAGTGGAATAATAATAAAAAACTGATATTAACTAACTTAAAATTGATTACTTTTAACAGTAAATTTGCTTACAACTAAAACTATTTACAAAATTCTTATCCTTAATATAATTGTTTACATTTATAACGAATTAACCGTGTCTTTGCGCTACTGCACGTTTTTTATTAATTGCTTTTAATGGTTCACACGCGTCACTGCACTTTATATTTAAGTTAGAGTACTTCCTGCACCAAGGCTTCTTTAGAATTCACCTGTCTACTTTTACACACGATATTTGGTCCATCTGTTGTCTGCTTTTCTTCGCTTTTTACCCTGTCTTGCTGATTCTTACAATTTTCGTTATATGCCTTAATGCCTGCCGTCTTAGCTGCTCGTTGCAACGTTCATTGGTATATCTAGCTTCTTATACCTTTCTTTTAAAACCCTGACAAAATTTCACTATCTAACTTTACTTGAATTCTACGCCTCATTTCATTGCCTTTGCAATCCTTTTTGTAATTAATAATCTCTTTTAGTTCGGCTATTACCTTTACACAAACCTCTTATTTTAAATTGATCTTACAGTCAACTTAGATCCCTGTGAGAATTGAGCTTTGCTTATTGCGTTCTTTATTTAATTATTCTGCTATTACTGGCATTTCTTTACAAATGCATTCATCCTGTTAAATTCAAGTTTTAGCCTTGCAGTTATATAAAATACCTCACCCTGAGCTTTAGTGAAATGTATATTAATTTGGCAATGCTGTCAGAGTTGAGTTGTAGGGCCTAAGACCATTGCAATATATTTGCGGCAAAGCGTGCGATTTCAGTTTTTATTGCACGTTACCACTAGCAACGCTATAATTCAAAATAGTCTAAACTGTTACTTTTCACCCTAGAAATTGCGCAACAAGTTGTCACGCTTGACACGACTATAAAAAAACTGATTAATGGAAATAGTTGAAACACAACGAGAAGAGTCTCCGAGCGACTTTAGAAAAGTAAAGAAAGTGAAAGAACACCTATTTACGATAGAACAACTACTGATTGAATAGTATACAAACGACAATATATTTACAGCTTTCGTAAACATCGATATAGCATGGATGAAAAAAGTCGGCAAAACTGAAATACTCCAACACTTAAATAAGAACACCGAGATTATAAGCACAATTAAAAGCAGAAAGTTAGAATATTTCAGACTTGTGGTGAAGGGACAGCAATATAGATCGCTGCAACACATCATGCAAAGCAGGTAAACGTGGTCGAGGTCGAAGAAAACCATCGTGGTTGAAGAACTTGCACAACTGGTGTAATATAAACACGAGCACACTCTCCACATTAGCTGCCAATAAAATGCACATCTCCAAGATGGCTATCGACGTTCTAAAAGGATATCGTACATGAAGAAGAACAAGAAACAGCATCCGATAGTGTCACAATGAGAACAGTGTAGCTTCAAACAAGAAGAATAAATAGACGACTACATTACGTAGCAGTATAAAAAATATTTATAAAACACAAAAAATGTCTGAGAACAGGAAGTTTACAATCAACAAAGTTTACAACTAAAGAAGGATTCCAAGAATTTTTCAAATAAACCCTTTTTATCATGGTAATGGATGACACAATGAAAGAAATAAAAATTCTAAAAAACAATTAAAAGTGGAATCTAGGAATATGAAAATATAAATAACAGAATTCCGTTCCACATAATTTAGCAATGTATGACAAGAACAAGCAAGATTTAAAACACAACTTTAAAGTATAAACAAAAGCCATATTAGCAAGATATGTAACAATAAATAAATATTATAATTTATGATAGTTGTGTTCTCCCAGTGACAACTTATGGAATGGTGACAATGAACCTTACAGCAAAAAAAGGTGAAAAACATAAAGTGACACAAAGAGCCACAGAAAGAACAATGTTTGGTTTACATATAGAGATAAAACACAAAACAAAAGTGACAGATATTATGGAGATAGCTGTGCAATTGAAATGGCAATAGGCAATGTCGCAAGAAAGAACACGTATAGATGGACATCTAGAGTTGTAAGGTGGAGACCTAGACAAACGAAGAGGAGCGTCGGTAAACCTCAGAGAAATTGGATTCGAGCTATTCAAGACAGATAAACATGGAAAGCTCTTAGAAAGACTGATGTCCAGGAATGGACCAATCTGGGCTGAGAAAAGAAGAAGAACATAGAACAAATGTAAACACTTCAGAACTAAACTATATGTTGGAAAGTGATAACCAAGTATACCATTCGCTAATTAGAACATTTATATAAATAAAGGAAACAAAACCATTGTTGACTTATATATTCGTGAAAGTTGAGTTTCATCTAAAAAAATAAAAATCAAAGTAGAGGTTATGGATATGAGATATTTGCCCAGCATTAAGTAATTTACGAGAATAGATAAAATCAAAAACGATAAAGTAAGAGAAAAGTTAGAAGTGAAACATATCGTAAAAAGTATCGCACGACATCAATTTGAATGGGTTGGACATACACCGTAAGGAATTGTAAAACAAGAATTAACTAAAAAAGAGCAAGAGGCGGACCAAGAGTAAGTGAGGTCAGGCCGTTCTTCTACTTCTTCTGCCTTTTTCCTTAGCTTCTTCTAGTCCACTGCTGAACACAGGCCTCCCCTAAGTTTTTCCAAGCTGTGCTATTGTAAGAAATCTAAAGCCAATTGTTTCCGATGATTTTCTTAACGTCGCGTTCGTCTTCTTGATGTTCTGGGTCTCCAGTCCCAATCTCTAATCTATTCTGAGGACGTAACCTACCCTACCTCGCTTTAGTTCTGCGATCTTCTGCAGAACATCAGCAACTTTTGTACGTCGTCTGATTTTAGATGTACGAATTTTGTCCCTCAGAGTAAAGACTGCTCTTTGCTTGACGCGTTCTAGCACCACCACGAAATAGGAAATGACAGAAAATACAAGCTCATGGCCAAAGATTTTGAAAAATCTTTAAAATTCAGGGTATGCAATGACTATACTTCAAAACTCGAAATGTTGTACAAAACTATTTAAATGTTTCCTATTACCCAAAGCTTCATATGCTGTTTCATTGATGTTGGATAAGATATTTCTCCAACCTTCTTTCGCACTGTCTTATCCTTCCATTGGATTCACTTTGATTTTTTGAGATATTCTGTTGGTATATAGTGAGTTAGTGCTTACATCCATAATTAATTCAATATTTATCTTTTAAGTTTATTCTGGTTGTAGCTTTTTCTTCCGTTGTATGTCTATGGTCTGTTCCTGTGTTGGCTAAGGTTTATGTGCGAAGAGCCAATCTTTGCTACAGATGAATTGCTCTATCTTATAGGACGTGATGGAAGTTCACCTTCGTGTTTCGAACCATGGTATTTTATAGTGGGCTTTATGTGTAAAAAATCTCATATTTATTAAAACGCTATTTTACTTCTTCTATTGACATATTATAATTTTTTGTTCGTTAAGCCAGATCAGCGATACTTCGCTGTACATGGCTAATTGAGTTACCTATTTATATGTTGTATTAATAATAACTAATGGCTAATGGCCCCACTAATTTAATACTGTTTTATAATATGATCATTGAAATATTTTCACTTGAGCACTTTGCAATATTACACTGTTGCGCAGATTTTAGTCATCACTGTATTCTGGTTCGCTGGACAAGAGTAGTCCATCCTGCGGAAGTATTTGCATTAGCCTGATATGTATATTTGATCGTAGTTTTTCATAGAATATGTCTACCTCGTCTTTACGTTTATTTCAGTCCGGATCGTACACACTAATTACGTGTAGTTTTTCCTAGCCTAGATTAAGCGTTATCATTAATATTCTGTGGGTTATGTAGTGCATCTCATCCATGTTTGGTTGGTATTTGTTGCCGATGAGTATGCCAACGCCTGTCTGTTCCTTTTCCTCTTCTTTTCGTTTCTGCCAGAGATCAGATGTCCATTTTATGTTCCTTCATCTCTAACATTATCTCTCATTCCTTCCTGTTTCACATCTTTATATTTCAACACGCACATCTGATAATGTTCTTTTTCTATTCCTGTTTCTTTACATGTGGGTCCCCTAGGAAGTAATTAATTTAGAGTCTTTTTTGTTCGGTAGAACTATTCATACTATATATTTAAAAAAGGGATTTGGTTTCTAACTTATTTCAAGGAGCCTGGTTTCCAAAATATACGTTTTGACTTTAGATGTTCGTCGAACATTAAACACAAACCAAGAGCTGTGATTAAAACCATCAGATAATGTTATTACAGTTATGTATTTGACGTAATATTTTGAGTCGATTTAACAAACACAATGAGAACAATTCGAAAATGTACTTTGTTAACTCTAATAAATTTACAAATAAAATGCGACCTAGACTTCATTTTTACATTTATATTAGTTAAGAGAATTAAAATCTTAATATTTAATGTTAATTACTAATTTAAGAAGGACCTTCACTTCGAAAATTGGCGCATGTGTCGATAACAAGAAACTACGAATGGTTAAAGTTATTCGTAAGATTGATACATCAAACACACCTTTTTCACACATTTATTTTTATATTTGATGTCGTGATCTTTATTTTCACACTAACAGAGATTTTCAATAAAAATCAGGTCAAATGGCAATACGTCAACAAGCGCAGTTATCATCAGAGACCAAGAACAAGTAGCAGTATAAGACTTCATGTTTATTTTATTTTTGTTCCCTTACTCAAACTCGTAACCTTGCCCTTACCGACACTCAGGGATTTCCTTTATTCTGTTTCCCTTATTTGATCAGCATCCCCTACAGCCCATTTTTATTGCTCCTCGATGTTTTATATGATTTATTGATCATTTCTAGCTTTTGGCGTATTAGCTCTACTTAACAAGATTCAAATTGCATGATGTGGTTTAAATTCATATAAGGTGATCAATTATTAAAAAATAAGTTTCTAGCTTTAGTAGCTTTTCGTTTATGTGTTAAGTCATTTTGCTGTTGTAGATGCTTAATTGCATTTCACGCCTTTAGGGCAACTTGTTGCTATGTTAAAACCATTTTCAATCTTTGCGCACAAGTACAATCTCATCTTCCGCACATTTGATTCAGGTCATTTTGGTATTTTAAATAGCCACCTAGGCTTTAGGGCAGCGTGCCCGTATGCTAAACCCTTTTAGTTACTTATTTGGCTCCATCGCCTAATTCCAGAATCATTATTTTGCACATATTTGGCCCCAAACGCAGTATTTTTCGTCGGTTGGAGCGCCCCTCTGATGGCGCTTTGGCAGCCGAGCGTTATCGCTCGCAAGAATTCCGAATCTTCTAGAAAACACGCCGTTGCGGCGTGCTACCATTGTCGCCGGCATTAATTTGTTTTATGGATCGCATCGCCATTGGCTGTCGAGAGTCACGTGGCAACGCCGTTTGGCTCACGCCACTTCAAGCGTCCTAACGCTTTTTGCTGGGCATTCAGCCGAGAGCCGTCGATCGAATAAGAGGTCAGATAGTGTGTGCGTTCGTGCGGCGCTCCCGCCCTTGGCGGGGGCGTCAGCCTTTTTCCCGTCGAGTGCTGCTTCAGCAAGTATGTGACAAACGGTTTCGCCTTAAGTGGCAGTTGATCGCAGCCCGTTGCAGAGAGCGTTCGTGTGGTGGTTGTGTGGGAGTTCCGATTTGTTTTCGGCGTAGCGTGGGTACTTCTTGAGCCCAGTTCCTGCTCCCGTAAGTAAGGGATCGTGCCCCTTCATCTCGACCTTCGAGGATCTGTCCCGCAGAACGAAAGTGGCCCATTTTTCGTCGTCCAGTTGTACGCGTCCTGACGCGTCTCACGTCGCCATTATGGCGGATGTCCACTCATCCCTATAGCCGTCGAACATCGAATGTACCTGCCACCTAAGACTGCAGCCTGTCGCAACTCAACTGTACCAGGCTCCCCAACCGCCTACATATTAAGGTATGTGTCTTTGAACTGATTACCGCTGTGAACGCGAGTGTACCTGTCCCGCGGAGAGCATTTAAGCCCCGCGTACGAGCTGTATTGGGACGCCGCGAGCGAGCCCGTCACATCTCTTGTGCCTACAGGCACTGTCGTCATATTTGTGCGTTCATTCCAAATTACAGACTGTCTATTTTACAAGGGCTTGCATTACTGTTTGCTGCATAAGGCGTCGCGCCCGCATATTTGTACATTCATTCCAAATTACAGACTGTCTATGTTACAAGTGCTACTTTGTTCATTACTGTTCAACATCTGTCGCTAGGTTTAGAGCGCGCGCCAGCTGGTGTTTTCTTAGATATAATCTATTTATAGATATAGGGCGACGCACTCCGCTGCCCCATTGTAACCCGTGATTCAATATATGATTTGTTAGTTAAGGGAACTATTGTTTTGTTTCGACTTGTGCATGTTCTGTTTCAGATAAGCCCCCCCCCCCTTCAGTGTAATGATTATTGTGCGACGGGACGAGGGAGCTTTGAGCGTACAGGTGGGTGAGACAGCTGCGTAGTCGCGGTCGGATTGGCACCTAATTACAATCCTTGCATAAGGCAATCTCGAAATTGTTATTTGACCTTGCAACTCTTGAGTAATCCTATCGTCGGAGTATTTTGCGTGCTTCGCTCCCGTCTAACCGTCCAGGCCCGGTTAGTCGGGTTAAGACAGGCTTGGTGGCGCCCTCATAATTTTGACATACCCTATATATATATATGCCGCAACACGCTTGCCCAGAACGTATCGTGTGACTCACGCCCGACTCCCTGAGCGTTCCAGCCGTGGCCTTTAGCCTATTTTTAGCCGATCTCAGGGCAAGTGTGCCAGTTTTCCAGGACTGATTCCGTGGTGCGATGCTCACCTTGGGTGGGTGTCGTAAAGTTCTTTTAATACCGTAACATATGTTCGCTGTATAGTATGTGATTTTAATATTGTTAACTACAAAAAACACCGGCCAGCCCTGGTACCCAAGTTAACGATATCAAAATTCCTTGTAACATAATCCAATAAATAAAAATTGTAAGTGGCACTGGTTAATACCGATATTTATTCTAGACGTTCAATAATGAAACAATGAAGATATTAAACAATCTTGAAAATATGGGAGAATTTTGTAGTAATCACTTTTTCATGCAAAATGCAAATTTACTAAACGTCTTAACCTTATAATTTACACTTTATACAGCACGATTGAATATCATAAATCTTTAATTTCATTTTTTAAATAAATAACTGTTTCTTATTAAAAACTGCCAGATAAAATGTTGAAGAAATTTATTATTTTTATTTAGCATTTTTCATTTCATGGTTTTAATCAATATCGTCCAAACTAAAACTACTATCAGTTATCATGGGATAAAAATATCTCAACGTCCCTACTAACACTGAAACAATGCCTAAATGGAAACATTTGGTAATGCGAATTACATCAATTTTCAAATAAAAGAATGCGATTTCAAAGCCCTTCGTCTGATGCACACGGGCACTCATGACCGCCTTGCATCTGTTCTCGTGGCTGGATTATATGCACCACGCTCCTTGTTACCTACTTCTGTCTTTTTGACAATATTTACCCTGTACCTATTTGGTCCCATTTTCATCAAAGGTAAAGCCTGAGCTATGTGCAAATTATTATTTTTATCTATTTCTCAGTTAAAGCAAAATTAAACAAAATTTTATTTTTTAAGGTGCTTGCTCTGTATATGTCCCTCAGCTTTTAGACGAGGGAAGTAAAAAGAGTCATAAAGAAGTGCAATGACGAAAATAAACCGAGCAATCCAACAAGGATGTCCACCCACTCCTAAATTATAAAGATTTGTTCCAGGAATTAAAGGTATATAATTATTCATTAGTTTAATTATTAGAAACACCTTTCGTATATTTTTCTGTTGGGATTATACAGCACATAAAGTAATTAATAATGTTTTCCCAAAAAAATGTCTAAACAATGTCTGAAGCTAAACTGATGTTCTGTTTTTTTAAAATTATTTCCTCACTTTGTTCATAAAGTTAACTTAAATTAAGGCTCTTGTTTTCTTTAAAAAAATAAACTAAAACAACTTAACCTGAATTTTAATATCACAAATACGTAGCATAGTCAAAACAAATTTCAAAATATATTTATATGTAAATATAAGAAAGATATGTTTACGAACAAACACATAAATAATAATAGTATTAGTCTGCGGCAGCTGATACAGTTTTTGGAAAAAATTGGCGCTGCAGTTTATGTAATGTATACAAACGAAATAAAGAAAAACACCAAGTAGTGCTTTAATCCAAAAGAAATATTGTAAATCAGTCTGAATAGTCGGGTCAAGAACATTCAAATTTTGACTACATTTACAAAACTGACGTGCCCTGAAAGCCTGTTTTAATTACTCAAAAATATAGAAATCGCTAAGACTTAGGTCAGTAGAATATTGTAGATAAGGAAGCAACTCAAATTTGATTGTTTGCAATGTAGCAGGTACCTTAGACGCCGACTGCTGTGGTCATATGGTCAAAGTCTTGCTTCGGATTTTTCAAGACTAAAGAGTTCCAACCCTAGCAAGAGATCTTTTACATGCTACACATCGTAGTAGCATAAAACTCGCTGCTTTACATTACTTCCGAATGGTGGCATTCCGTAGAGCTTTTCATTCACATTTTTTTATTTTTAAAAACCTCACTGGGACCGGGAATCGAACTCACGATCCTTAGCTAAATAGTTAAATGCTTAACCACTGAGCTACCGAACCCGGAAACTCAAATTTAAATTTTTGAACAGTTTCTAGCAGCGGTTGTATATGGCCGAGCATTATCATGACGAAACACCACAGTTTTTGATAACAGTCTTCATCTGTTACAGCATATGGCTAAATTAAGTTCATCTTGCATAACAGCAAAACAGCGTCAGCCAAATATGTTCTTTCATTTTAAATCTCTCTACCAACTCATACCTTTTTTTGTATCATGCGGTTACTACCATATTGTTCCGTTATTCTCTTGTAAATTTCAATTGGATTTACACAGTGGAAATCTTCTAACAGCACGTTATTCAGTAGTAGTACACACAGTGGTACTTCCATACTTACACTTTTATAACAAGCAGATCACAGCAAGTTATTAATGCATATGCGATCAAAGCTTTTCTAGATTGGTTTTTAACGTTCGAGATTCACATCTATCCCACCATTCCCAATCAGAAAATGATACTTTTCTATTTAGCCTCGTATTTGATATACAGGTTGCTCAGCTTAAATGTACGCAGCTTTAAGCAGGTGAGTATGCAGCACACATTACATCTAGACTGTGCATGTAATGTGTGTTGCATACTCACCTGCTTAGAACAGCGTACATTTAAGTTGAGCACCCTGTATAATGAAGTAATCTAAGGGTGTATATCGGAAGTTCCGCTGCGCGTCACAAATATATTTTTTTCGTAAAATGTCAAAAAAATGTTGACATTTTCATTCTTCTCCTATTAACGTAAAAGTGCTTGGTGTCCAGGGACGTTTGAATTCATTTATTGAATAAAATGAATCAATAGGTTATAATTGATACGAGCCGCACCGCCGCCTTCTTCACCTCGAGGATCCGCACCGCCGCTTCACTATTGCGTTACTGAAACTAATTTTAACTTCTTTCGTCAAATTTCAATAGTACACTCGTTTGATCAACAAGTTTACTAAGTAATTTTGTTCATTTTAAAGCAAGGTTAACCATTTAATCATCATTTTCCAGATATCATATTACTTTAACAGTGACCCATATTAAAATTTTAAAGCATAATATCTTAGAAAGGATGCATTTTGGGACATGGGTTTATTAGAACTTTTAGATTTGTTTTTGATCATAGAATTTTCCTGCAAAGAATGTCCCCTATTTTAAAAATACCCTGTATATTATCAACACAACTGGCCGAAAAAATATTGGAGAAATTTACTATTAAAATTCCTACACTTATTCAAACACGAAAGGATAATAAATTAAATTATCAAATATTTGAAGACATTATAAACTTGAAAATAAATGAATCTGTTTGCGCCTATCGGCAATAGCAAAAGACTTAGAGAAGGAAAACCCATTGAGAGCAAACCTTGATGAAACACTTAAACTTTTTTAAATCTCTGTTTGTAGGATAGAATACAGGCTGCTGCTTGGAAGATTAATGTTGCTGTGTGAGTGCATTTTAAACATGGAAAGAGTTTCTCCTTGCCAGCGTTATAAATTGATAAAAACGGCAGTTGGCTGTTGCACCGCCGTATGTGCTGCTAACAGCTTTGATGTATGTTGATTTGCGCTATAAATAAATTTTAATAACAAGACACACTAATTGGCCATTAGAACTTCGCATAACTGGACATTTATTTTCGTTATCTGTAATTAAAAGGCATACAATATATAACTCCGCGAACCTAACGAAACTACAATCAGGAAATTGCGCCTTGAATGTCATAAATTCAAACGAGCCATATAAAGTTGTAGACACGATAAGATATTTTTAATTATAGCAAGAAATATGGAATTTCTCATTTAAGCCGGCCACTGTTTCAATGGACACGTAGGTGTACGAGAATAGTAAATCACTTTAATCTATTAGATAGATGTTTCTTCCATACGTGTTTCGTTCCACTTTCTTCTCGGCAGCTCTAATACATTCCTTTTACAGTCGCTACCCGTTTAATTACAATTTTCGTTAAGGGAGGGCGCGGTGCCTCGAACCACAAGTAAATAACAACAGCACCTAATCTGACCTAAACTTAAGGACGTACGCAGGAAATTCTCCTTTTAAAGAAACTGGATATTCTACTTTAAACGAGCTCGGAAACACAGATTCGCACAAAAAGATAAGATTTGCCGCGGAGACTAACAATAAAGGGTTATATATCATCAGCTTCTGTGCAAAAACCGTCTTATTAAGGCCGAATGTGCGCCGGCAACAAAAATAATCGCAAAACTCGGCCCTTTTATTTTCTTATGAGTAGAAATTTTCTAGCAGAGAAAACAATAGGCGACTCTAATAAGGTGTCTGAACGGCTTATACCAAATACCAATATTGAAGTAACAAGGGCGCGATTCGCTGCATGGATACTGGAAAAGCGCGAAGTTACCTCCGTTGATAACTCAATCACGGAAATTAATGGAAATCGGAGCTACGGGGTGTGACATGAAACTTGAGTGTAATTTCATTACAGCAGCCACTTGGGCTGTAAGTTGTTAACACGAGTCAGCTGTGATATTCTGATACGCCTTGTGGAAGATATATAATGTAATTATTTAGGTGGCAGCTACGGCAGCGATATATCTTGTTCTTGGGGATTAGATGACTGCTAGTTTGGCAGATGATTAACCGAGGCGAGGCATTTGAATTAGAATGACCTTATAATATTTAAGTTATTTGCAAAGAGAGCTCCAATATCCGATCGAAATAATCACATTTGGAGTACACTGCATCAAAACGATTCGTCGGCTAATTCTTGCAAAACAATACAAGCTTTATGACTACTTGGATACAGTTGCCGGCCGGCTGGTCAGAAAGACGGCGTGCAGCTCTGTAATTACTAACACAAATTATTTATTAAAGAGAAAAGGGCGCCAACTAATCTTTACCAATTAAAGACAAGTGTATTCAGCCATTCAACGGGAATTCGTAAACTCAAGTAGCACATAATTTCCTGAAGGTAGCAGTAACAAAATCAAATCCCCAAGTCTGGTATCACAGAGTAATTACAAATTAAATACTGCATGGTGCAAAATACAGGTGATTAAAATATAGGCAAAGTTAAGAGGTACCTCACAACAAAACGCATACATTTTAATACTTACAAATTCACAATACAGCCATACAATATTATCGCACACATTAAAATAAGGCAATTGTTAGCAAGACTCCGTGGATTCAAATAGACTCTGTTAAAATTGCCTAAATGGGCAAAATTACTTGTCAATTGGTTTCAAATTGGATGGAAAATGGACCCACGTTGCAAGACGACCTTACACCATGTTGACAAGACACCATCACAAATCGAAATGAAATTCAGGCCGCAGGAGCATCAGAATGCACTGAACCTAAAAATAATATGAGTCTTTACTTTAAATCTATAGTTGTTTCTAGCTATAATTTCAACAATAATTATGTTAATTACAGATAGTGTTTTGTTTCTATCCATTAGTTTTAGCCATTTATTTGAATCGTTATTAACAATTAAAAAGCGTCTCCAGCGGCTACCGCAAAACAGTATAAATAGGAGAATTCTGGAAAATACTAAAAAAATAATTTTTGTCATGCTAAGCGAACAAACGCCACTGTATTATACAAAATGTATAGCTCTGTTTTTGTTCTAATTCAAAAGTGAGGTCAATAAACAAGTGTTTGTTTATTTCGACGTCACTTATAATGACAAAGACCAATCTACCTGAATAAGTGTATCTGAAGGAAGATACAGTATTCAGTGCTCCAACATTAATTAAAATCAATCCCATCGATCACAATAGGCGAGGTTAACGACGAACAGATTCAAGATCAACGGTGCAGGTAAATAACCAATCAACCTGCAGACGAGTTGAATTTCTGACTTTGTATTTTAAACGATCCTGCACAGAGGTAATTTTATACCTACACTTTAAGAAACCGGAGCTACCAAGGGGTGCAGGAATAGTATTGCAGGGAGTGAAAAAAATTAAAAAATTATTGAGTTAGAGCAGCTTATACAGTGCCTTCATAAATGATCGAACGTTTTTGAATGGTCATTATTTTGACGCCATTTATTTTAACTATTTGATGTTGGCTACACGTGCAGTGTTATATTTTGACGTTGAAATATTGCATTGGCGTTCGTTCAATGTGCAAGGTTTTGTACCAAGTTTACAGCCGTTTCATTAATGTTCTGTTATGTTCTGTGGTTTCAGCGTACTATTCTTTTGCAAAAATCATTTCTCCAAATTACGTATTTGAGTTTGGTGTAAGTATACAAACTAGTTAACAAATTTTTAGGTTATTTTCTTATTTTAGATTGCAAATTATAAACATGTCGTAACACCTGAACTAGATGCTTTTATTCTAATGGCTCACTTTCGCAGTGGACCCAATATCACCATGGTTCATGGTCATATTCCATTCAGTCATTCATCCAACAAATTACTGAGACGTTTCCAGGTGTGCTGTTTTAAAGGCAAACACTTCATCTGCAAAAGCAAATCAACAAGCCACCTACTGTTTTAACCGAAGAAAAAATCGCTGACATTAATAATCAAATGCAACTAAGCCAGCAGAAATTAGTTTCCACATTGGCTGCCCAAAGCGGTATGTAAACAATAAATTTATCATTTACAGTGTAATTTACGCATATATTCCTTTATACTTAGATATTTGTGTTGGATCGTGTCATAAGGATTTAAGAAAAAATCTCCATATGTATCCGTATAAGATAACAATGGTACAAGAATTATTTGAATGTGATTGGAGATCACGAATGCAATATTGCTAGTGGTTTAATGAAAATATAAGTGAGGAGGACTTGCGGAGAGTATTTGATAATATGAAACGACAGATTAATTTGTATCTACAAAATAATGATCAACATTTCCAACAATTTTTAGAAACAATCTCTTTATCCTTATTGTGGCGTGTTTAAAGTCGGCTATCAGTTGGCTGCATTGATCACTAAAAAATTAGTTATTTTGACTATTTATTATATATTTTATTCTGCTCCTATATTATTTTATTAAAAGAACACTTTTTTTATATTCATACAGTGTTTCTATTCTTATTATTTCTAGTATTAATATTAATTTCTCTTTTGTTAATTTGTATTTTAGTTTTTACATTATAGTATACCCCAGAGCCCATGTCTCTATCTCATTTACTTATCAACCGATTTGGATGAAAGTTGTTACAAGGATATTAAACACAATTTCGGATTGGCAGATAGACATAATCAAATGGCCGACTTCCTTTTTTACGAAAAATGTCCTTAACTTATTAACATATTTTATTCGCAACCATATATGTAATGTTAACATTCCTGACCTCATTTGAGTTGGGGAAGTCGTACATTTCAGCCCGCTACTTCCCGCACTCACTTCCCGCTCAAGTGCGGGAAGTGAGTGCGGGAAGTACATTCCCGACCGCTGAGTAGGTAGGGACACTAGGAATCTCGTTGATCCATTCATGCGCGTCACAACCTGGCGTATCATAATATAATAATTTTTCCAATTATTGTTTAGAATAAAGTGGTTGCGAATAAAATAGTATACAAACCTCGACAGGAAGTTTCCTTAGTCTCGAGATAATAGCTGATTTCGACGCTTCGCGTCTCAATCAGCTAACTAATCTCGACAGTAATGAAACACTTCCCATCTCGGGCTGTAATATACTATTGTTGTTCAAAACCTACTACTCAATTACATACGACGATGTTGCCAGTTTGCTTAGGTATTACACATAAATATTTTTAAAATTTCTTAATTACAACATTTTTCAGTTTTTGATAAAGATAAAGTAGTGCATGGTGCATACCGTTAGATGTATAATTAAATTTTCTATCTAGTGGCACGATTGCCCTTGGTAGGTGTCATTTAAAAAAACTGATTTTTTCTAAAAAACCGCGTTTAGGAAATTTTATTCCTTCATGAAGGATATATTATTGATCTAATTGATGAAATAGCTATGATTATGAATTGTTATAGTCAATTAGAACAGATTTTCTCCAGTCGCAGTCTTACATGATAAAAAATAAACTTGAAAACAGTTTCGTTAGAAAAATGAATATCTAACTATATCTATCCGTCAATGAGAAAATAAATTTAGTATCCTTGGATCAAATTTCACACAAATCGATTTCTAAATAAAGGCGATATACGCATGGTCTCATTGTCACCTGGTGTATTTAATTTCTCAGAGTTGTTTTATCATAAGCAGCCTGTATTTCTCATTCGAGAAAATCTTTCTTTACTTACGAACAATCTCAAAGTTCATATAAACTGGAATTTAGTCACCCTACCAGTCGACGAACTTCTTTTTTTTTTTGCGAAAAAATTTGCTCTGAATTTTTAGTGCTACCTTGCCTTTACAATCAACTACTAAATCATTACAACTTACCAATCAAGCTTGTCAACCCGTCCCCATTTATTAACTCTTACATCGCTTGCCTTTTCACTTATGCTTGTCTATGTTAAAAAGCCGAAAATGTACATAATTAACAGTTTACACAAATAGGTGACGTAAAATGAAGTTTATATTCGATTTAACTTCGTGAAGAGTAAAAGTTGAAAAACTTTTTAAATATTCACGAATTTGAAAGTAAAAAAACGGTTAAAAACCACAAAAATCATAGAGTGACAGTGTGTTCTTAAATTCGTAAGTTAAAATGAATATAAAGTTTACTTCATTTGCACACGTAAATATGTCATTAACAAATAATATAAATTTGCATTAAAAACCTTCTGAGAGCATTCTAAAACATGATCGAGTCAATGACATTGCGTTTTCGTCACATTTATCCAAACATTATGAAGTTATTTGCAAAAAAAAACTATTCTCGCCCCTTTCACTCCCTGCTAGATTACGCCTGCAACCCTTGGTCGGCCAAGCCGCCCTAAAAAGTTCGCAGGTAAAAGGTTTTGTTGTTTATCACAACGCTTTCATTAAGCTGTACTTTATTTCATATTGTTATTTTTATTTTTTATTTATGGAAGGCCAAATTAAAGGATATTTGGTTCTAACAGTTTATGTATACCTTAATATCATATTAAGTTTTCTGTTTGAAACTTGAAACTTGTAGGTACAATATTCAATGTTTAATTTTTAAGGATAATCAGAAATGTATTCTTAATTTCTTAGTTTTGCGAAATAAATGTTTTACTTAGGCACATTTGCGAGTGTGGCTTAGCTGACACATTCTCCCTAAATTAAGTTGCATTTCTTTGCGCTTCATTGCTAAACTTATTTTAATTTTAGGTTTTTTATTTACTTTTTACGTTGTTGTTGTGGTTTTGCATGTATACGTTTAGTATTGCTCATGTAAATGCTCAGTCACTCACTAAGAATTTTCATATCCTAAAACTTCATGTAGAAACAAATAATTACGATATTATTGCGATAACAGAACAGAACATTTTTAAATAATAATATACTTAGCCAATTTGTTAGTATTGATAATTATAATTTGTTGCGAAAAGACAGATTAACATTTGGAGGAGGTGTTGCTTTATATATAAAATCTTCGTTAAATTTCAGAAACATACAGATCCAGACGTATGATGTATTCGAACAACTTTGGATTGGTATAAAATTAGACAGGATGAGGCTTGCAGTAGGTGTCGTATATCTACCTCACAGGAACAGATATCGTGCTTTTATTGAAGGATTTGAACAAACCGTAAGTAACTTAATAGCTACTCATGATGATATCATTTGTGTTGGAGATTTTAATATTGATCTCCTACAGCCTAATTCAACTGAGTCCTCTCAATATTTATCAATGCTTGAGTCATTTGGTATTAAGCAATTAATTTGTAATCCCACCAGAATTACACTCTCTACTGCAGCTTTGCTTGATCATATACTCACCACTAATTCCGGCATAGTTAGTACTTCTGGTACAAAAAATTTATATCCGTATTCGGACCATGAACTCGTCTTCTGCTGCTTACAAACTGAGACTATTAATAATTTACCATTAATTCATACTTTTAGAAATTTTAATAACTTTAACCACATACTTTTTCAGCAATTATTAACACAAGTACCATGGAATAATATACTTTATTTTGATGACGTTAATGATAAAGTACAGTTTTTAAATAATAGCATCCTTTCAATTTTTAATATCGTAGCTCCTTTAAAGACTTCAATCTTTCGGAAACCTAAAGCATCCTGGTTAACGGATAATATTAAGTTCATGATGACTATAAGAGATAAAGCTTTAAAACGCTTTAAAAAAACCAAAAATCCTGTTCATTGGGAATACTACAAATCTTTGCGTAACTTAGTGACATTATCTATCAGGAATGAAAAGAAAGCTTATCTTAACCATAGATTTGCCCAACGTAATGTTAAAGATTTCTGGAGGGATTTGAAGCAATGTACGGATCTTGCTAACAAAAAGTCAAACAAAATTCCACTACACCTTAAAGATGTTAATATTATTAATAATTTTTTTATTGATTCTACGCAGCAGTTTGGTGACGTAGATATTGAAGTCTTGCAGCTTTATGCTCAAGTAAGATCTGATGTCTCCTCCAAATTTAAATTTACTTTAGTGTCCGAAACATATGTAATTAAATATTTGAGAACAATTAAATCTAATGCTATTGGATCTGATAATATCAATTTGCTAATGATCAATCTTTGTTGTCCCTGTATAGCTCCATATATTACTCATATTATTAATAGTTGCCTTTCGGAATGTATATTTCCCGAGCAGTGGAAGATTGCAAGAATACTGCCTTTAGCTAAAGTAACTTCTCCCAAAGAGGTTAAAGATTTGAGACCGATTAGTATTTTGCCAGTGTTGTCGAAAGTCTTGGGAAAGATTATGGATTATCAAATTAGAACTTTCTTAGATGATAATCAGCTTTTTCCATCACTACAATCGGGATTTAGATCAAACTACAGTTGCATGTCAGCGCTGCTTAATGTGTCTAATGATATTATACGGGCAACGGATGAAGGAAAAGTGACGGCATTAGTACTGCTCGACTTTTCCAAGGCTTTCGATACCATCAACCACTCTCTGATGCTTGCGATTTTGCATAACTTCGGGTTTAATCATTCGGCCATCTCACTAATAGAGAGTTATCTGCGAGGTCGTCAACAATGCTTTGTTTTAGAAAATAAAACGTCAGATTTAAAAACTGTTGCGCGAGGCGTGCCTCAGGGATCAATATTGGGTCCATTACTTTATGTAATTTATTCATCAACTTTGTGTAACAGGCTATTCCACTGCTCTTATCATCAGTATGCTGACGACACGCAGATATACCTATCTTTTGATATAAAAGATCGTTTAAATGCATCAATATTAATTAATGAAGAGCTGAGTAAGCTAATGGAGTTTGCAGCTTCACATTGCCTTCGAGTTAATCCAGCTAAATCTGTAGTTATGTACTTTGGATCTGGACCTTCAAGAGACATATTGCTGCAGGACTTCGTTGTTCGGATAAATAATGTACCGTTGCCTGTCTCTGAAACTGCCAGGAGTTTGGGGGTGATTTTTGATCAAAATCTTCGATTTCGAGAACATGTCAATTCTTGCATTAGAAAAGCCTATGGTAACCTGAAGTTGTTATATAACCATAGACGAGTTTTAAACAAGGAAATTAAAATTATTCTTTGTGAGGCATTAGTTCTCTCCCATTTTAATTACTGTGATGTTCTCTATGGCCCTTGCATTGACAGCAACACAGCTCGGAAAATCCAAGTTGTTCAGAATTCTTGTTTAAGACTCATATATGGTGTTAAGCGTAGGCAACACATCTCACCAAAATTAAAAGAAACCAATTGGCTCAACATGGAAAAAAGACGCTTACTGCACGCTTCTGTTTTTTATCATAGGGTGATTCTAAAGAACTCTCCTCCATATCTTACTCAAAAAATACGTTTTCGTACAGATATTCATAATTTGAACTTAAGATTTAGGGGTCTGATTGTACTACCAGCACATAAAACAAAGTTTTTTGAAAGGTCATTTACTCACAACATTTACAAAGTGTATAATTCTGTACCAAAATGTTTTAAAACTGTCTTGGTATCTGTTTTTAGATCACGAATGAAAGAATGGCTTAGTTCTAAGTAGACTAAAAGTAATTTTTTTAAAAATATATCAAATTTGCGAGTGTCAGTAGCTATAATTTTCTGCTTTCGTTGTATTTGTAAACCCACAACAACCACATGTGTATATATCCATATAACTTAGTTTTTTTTTTTGTTAGCGGAGGTATGGTAGAGCAGTGGCTTTTTCTGCTTTTAGAAAAAGCCACCTGAATACCTTCGCTTTTCCAAATGTGTGTGTGTATAATGTTAGTAATTAATGTACAATATTATTTTGGGAATAAAACTTATTATTATTATTAAGCTCTTGAGGTTGTTAAAGTGTTGGTGTAAAACTACCTCTGTGCCAAATTTCGTTGATGCATTTTTTTTGTTTATTTCATATTTTTTTAACACCAAACATTTGAACGTTAGATAAAAGTATGTAGGACTAAAAATGTTGTGGAAATAACTGTAAGTGTTCTGCTGGCTCTTGTCTTTGAGAGGTCGAAAATTCTGATATCCCGACGAGCCTTTGGTATAAATACCGTCGGCATTAATAAATAAACGTCTAGTTTTTCAATAAAAATCTCCTAGACTGTTCTTTTATTGATCTGGGTATGTTAGTAGCACGTACGCACTTAGCAACACTTACACGCTTAGTAGGTAACGAATCATCGCAGCATGTTCGACTTACCATCGTATACGTTGAGGAGGTAATGATTAGTGATGGGCATAATCGGATGATTTCAATAATCGGAATGTTCCATTTCGGAATGTTTATAAAATCGGAATATCATCCGATTATTTTACATTGCGTAAATGATAGCAAGAGAAAACGAGCGAAACAACAACAAACGGAAGGAAGATGAAGTGCGTGCAAATTTGCGATGAGGCACTCGCCGTCACGCCGTAAGCCTTTATCTGCGTTGGCATCTATTGTTTGGGTTTTTAGGACCACCAGTAAAACAATTTATGAGTTTGAGTCGCACAGTGGCATATAAGGGGAAATACAATATTTTTCAAATTATTACAGTAGTTGCTTTAATAGACTTTCGGAAAATGGTAGTGATATTTTAAAGTTTAATGACACATAAAGTACATAATAGATAGTATAAAACAATACATGAATTTGAAGTCTGTAAGTTGTACTATGTAATAATTAATCTATGAAACACCACTGCCATTAGTGCCATTCACCAGCATATAGCAGTCAAGTGAGTCAACACAACATTCCGTATTCAATTCAGTTCAAATTGGCATTTCGTCGTCTCATTTTGTGTTCCGAATAGTAAAATAATGGAATTCCGAAAGTTCCGAATTTAGTGCACCGAACAGTAAAATAATCGAACTCCGAAAAGTTCCGAAACGTTCCGATATAATCGGAACCTTCGAATTTTTTGAAAAATCGGAAACGTTCCGATTATTCCGGATAGGCCCATCACTAGTAATGATTATCTAGTCGCTAGTGTAAAAATAAATATACATTTTACCTAAATTATAATAACGTATTTAAATTACAATGTTGAAATTTTACATGCAAGTAAAGCAATTTTCCAATACGCGTCAACTAAATGGGAAACACATTTATCTTGTTTTCCTAGATGTCGATGAGGCTGAAATAACTACAAGTACTTGCTACTGTCAAAATAGGAACGCGTATGAAAAATATCTATAGTATCCAACATACTCTACTTACATAAGAATCCTGGTGACCTATTTCTCAATTAAAAAAAGTATCTGCTTAGCTACTATTTATCTAGAATGCATTACTTAGAAATACAAAAATGGGCAGCTAAACATAGTGTAATATAAAAAAATTTAAAAAATAGTGAAACACAGAACACAATTCATAGAGAAATTGCATTATTTATATTTTTTTTTATTCATTTAAGTTTATGGACAATCGCCTTTAGTCTATCTACGCAATAAAAAATTAATATATTTGTAGAAACGACCCATGCAACAGCTCAGAGATATAATCCTTCAAAGAACTTCAATATCAGGGGCTGCTCCGCTGAATCACAGGCAATAGACTATAAAAAAATTATTGACAGTTGAAGAGTCTCACTTCATCGTTAGCCACGACCACCTTTGGTTATTATGTAATATTTTTTCTCATGTCTGAGCATATTTAGTTTATTAATTTACTCTGATATTTTATTTATTTACTTGTTAGTATAGCACGAAGCTGAACAGTAAAAGTCTACAAAACAATAATAGTAAACATATTTAACTACAAACGATTCGAGAAAAAATCTATTCCCGATTGCAACATAATTAAAACTAATATTTTAAATGTAACACATAAAACTTACCTTTTACTGGAGTTTTTACTGAAATATATAACACATATTTAATTTTATAGTACAGTCTATTTATTGTTTAAATATTATTATTGCTCCGGTTCTTCGATAAACAAATGTTTCAATGTTGTTCGTATTATTACAAATATTCCTTACAAATGTTAAGATTGCTTAATTCTAACAGTAAACGTTCAATAATCTTGTCACTAGTTGTACAAAAAAGAATATTTCATGATCTGCATGAATAGTGTGATAAATACATTTGTTGCATTTTATTTCGAATACAACTGTACTATGTTTTTACTCAATCAAATATAAAAATGTATTTTTTAAATACACAGGGTGTCATTTAAAACCGTAAAGTCAATGGAATTGCCCTATTCTCAGCATTCCATTGTTCATACCTGCCTTATGTAGAACGCTCACAAGCAGATAACTTAAACTTAAAAATCCTAATTCAATTAGTAACCAGGATTCCGATGCTTCAATAGCTTTTCCTAACCCTATGTACACTTTCATTAATATTTAGTAATATTGCGAACCAGATTATGTGTTTAATAAACCTCTCAGTATTACTACTTTTGGAATTAATTGCTAGTAAATAAAGACAAGGAAGATAAAATTAATTAATAAAGATAAACGTTGGCACTAGCTATGACAAGTGAACTAAATGATCGCAACTATCATTACCATCTCCATCTTCTTAAACGAAAAGCCGACCCTTCCGTAAGTGACTTAGGTAACAGATGGGGTCGGAAGTTCCTTGTGACGTTATGGAAGCCCAGGTTGTCCCGAACAATGAGCATAACTTTTTTTATATTAGTAGAATTTAGTTGTGGTCCCTCCGGTTCAGACGATAATGGCAGGTAGTCGCAACCATTAACTTGAGGCAGTGTGTCCTTTGAAAACGTGATCAGAGTTTAGCGAGGGTTAAGTCCCCGACGTATAAAAAGGATTCATTATTACATCCTACGTCTTACACATAATCTAGGTGGACGAACACGGAATGCGTAATTCAGGCTTTGCGTATAATTGGTTAATGGACTAATTTTGACAGCAATAGCCAAAACTGTAAAGGTTTTCAAATGTTGCGACGAATTAATAAAGATTTGAAATTATTTTAGACCGATATATCTATATAGATATTTCAATCAAGTGACTTCATAACAAAACATGAAAACGCATTTAAGTATAAAAATATGTACTTGTGAAGTAAATCAGTTTTACTGCCTATTGAAGCCTTAGAAAAGAGATCCCCCTTAAAACTATCCTTCGAGCTGTAACACAGCATATCGCTATATCCCCTCCTGAATAGGACAGTTCCCGTATAGCGACAACAATAACTTTAGACTAACCAGCAGACTAAACAAACTTCGCTTGCCGTTGAAGGCTTCTATCTCACACCAATCTATTTAAAAAACGAAAAGGTATTAGTAGATAGTATAAATGAAAGTTCCAGAAGTAAAATTTAAATACCAAGGCCTTACTAACAACATCAGCGAAGCCGGAATAGACATTTGCCCAGATACCATTATAACGATTAAATACAATAGCGATTAAACTATGCACATTTTAAGATGAATTAAAAACAAACACAGCTAAAACAATTACATAAAAATTGGCATTACACAAATAACACTACCTTTTTCATATCTCAAGGTCCCCAGAAATTAAATTATTAATGCATACAAATTACGAAGGGCTGGCCATATTGTTCAAAATGAACCCAGAAAGTTACTATTAACAAATAAAAACATGTAAGCAGCCACAGTCGTGAAACTCTAAAAAAACAATTCAAAACTTATATTATTAAATTAATAAGTACACGTTGTGACAATAAAATCATAATGTGGAGTAGTATACGGGGGTTACATAAGCAAAAAGAATTTAATTATTTTTTTCCTACAACCTTAACTGAAGCAGTCTCCTCAGGCACTTCAGGCTTCTTCTGCGGCGCTTATCACAAAAGCCCTCGGATAATAAAGCGCATTTATAATTACTCAAGATGAACGATTTCTCACAAAACAGATGTCTTACTTATACACAAATCGTCAATAAAGCAAATTCATAAACAACAAATGTCAATTCTAGGAATAACACCCGAACAACCGATGTGCCATCAAATTAGAGGCGCATGGAGTAGGCAACGGGTTCCACACCCGAGCGCTTCAAATGACCTGGTTCCCACAATGAGCATTTTTGTGTTTGGAAGCAAAATCGACCACGTAAGTGTCATATATTCCAGAAGTTTTATCACTTCATGTCTATATTTTTAACTTTGTTAACGCATAAACTGCATTTGATGTCTTATATCTTCTCGTCACATTTAATCTATTTGTCTTCCCAGGCTTTTTTACAGATTCTGCTTAATTAACTGTATTATGTAACTAAGTATATATTATATCATATAATCTTTCTATGCTTTCATTGTCTCTAAATCTTAAATTTTTTACAATCCCTATCGCTTACTTCACCGACATTATGTAATTAATGGCAAACATCTACTCTGCTATGGTTTTACCGGTTTGAAGTTATCATGTAGATAATGTGTGTCAATATTCACGTGTTTTGTCATTCTGGAGGGTATGTTGATCGTATATCTTGTAAGCTAGAAGCAGCCCGACCGATGCCATATTGTAAAATTAACATCACATTGGTAGGTTCTTCCGGGTTATGCCGTGGTCGTCGATTTGAACTTGACGTTTGTCTGCTCATGCTGCTAAATACTTTAGAAAACTTCTGAAAAAGCTGACAGCATGAGCAGCCAAACGCCAAGTTCAAATTGACGACCACGGCATAACCCGGAAAAACCTACCATTATGGACAATAAATAAAATGTATAGCGTGATCGAATACATTTGATCTAGTTTATTGTGGTTCCATATAGAGGCATTGTAAATGCATCTATCATCAACCAAATGTATCAGAAAATTAATTGATCGCTCCATATATTTGTGTAGTGTTTTTATATTACTTCGTACCAGTAGTTACAGAGTGAATATATAATGACAAACATTATCTGTTTACTTTGATTAGTGTGTTGTCACTTGTTTAAATACCTTTAACTAATTACTTAAACTTCTTTGCCAATTCTCTTTTTTAACATATATACCATTGTTAAGTAAAATCTGATCAAATCCATTGCTAAGTCTACATATGAATCGGCTGGTGGGATTAGATCTTCCTCAGCTATTTTTATACAATAAAATGACATAGGCGGCAAAGTATAAAATGTGAACATAAGAACACGTCAAAAGTGCTCTCAAAGCATTTTCTATCCAATCCGTGCTCACCGATAAAAGAAACCGCCTGTAAAGTCAAGTAACCTTGGTAGAAACCTTGGTACAACTTACCTTGGATGTCGACGAGCAAAACAAGTGAAGGGGGCCTTACAAAGCTACATTCCGAAATGAAGAAGGTTCTCAAGCGCTGGACAACTTAAGACAGGAGAAAATTAGGAATATATTATATAAAGATGATAATGATATAAAACAGAGTACCTCCAAACGAGAAGAAAAACTACAGGAGTAGCAATGAATATTAACAGAAAGCGGAAAGCAACATAAAATTTTACAAATTCATCAGTGGATGAACCTTGACAGTAAAGATTCTAGAAAAAAATCTTGCAGGGATATGAATATACACACCAGAAGCGAGAAAATTAAATCAATAAAATACTTTAGGAAATACTACATAAAACAACAAAATAATCAAACAAGATGACAAGGTGCGACCTGTTATGGATACTTCGGCACAATGTTTGAATAGAGTGGTTTTTGCCATACTCTCCTTAAGGCATATCAATTTAGTCTTTCTAATATGTTAATCCGTGCTCTCAGTGTGGTATGGGCGTTATTATATTGTGTTATAGATATAATCGGGCCATATGTGCTACGACTTCGGCTAAATGTAATTCACAAGGGAGACGGAAATTAATTATTGAGAAACCTAGACGGTGGACCCTTAGAAAAATGCAATGAATACAACGTTCCAATCCATCTTGCGTTTATTAACTACGACAAGGCTTTTGACTCCATAGAACTTTGGGCTATCTTCAGGGCCATGAACAATGCCAGAATAGACTCCAGGTACAGAAACTTACTCCAAAATATATAGTAACAATGGAAGTTCATATCGCGGAAACTTCCGAAACTAATAAAATACCAATGGAACGGAGAGTGAGGCAGGGTGACACTATCTCTCCTAAATTATTTACCCTTGTCTGGGAGGATATATCTAAAACACTCAACTGGAAAAAAAGGGGAATACAAATCGACGGCAGATATTTAAGCCATCTCCGCTTTGTCGACAATATCGTACTCTTTAGCCAAGACATCGAGGAACTACAGGGAATGTTATGCGAACTTGAGGCGAGATCAACTGATTGTGGCCTACAGATGAAACTCAATAAAAGCAAAATAATGACCCCAGTGAACAACGATACAATAAACAGTACAGACGAATACATCTACCTTGGACACAAGATCACACTCGGCAAAGAGAATCAGACCGCAGAAATAAGTAGACGCATAAGAATGACCTGGGCAGCAGTCGGAACACTAGGGCATGTAATGTAAAATCAAAACATACCAATAAATTTAAAGAAAAAAGTGTTTAATACCTGCGTTTTACCGGTAATGGCTTATGCAATGGAAACTATGGCACTAACCATCAAATCTGCTAAAAAAACTTAGAGTAACTCAACGAGCCATAAAAATATTAATGCTGGGAGTAAGCCTGAGAGACCATATTCCAAACGAAGCTATTAGGAAAAGAATAAAGGTAGAAGGCGTCATCGAATATATTGCAAAGCAGAAATGGAACTGGGACGAGCATATCGCACGACAAGACAACTCCAGATGGTCAAAATGCATCCTACAATGGAGGTCACGCTTAAACAAACGCAGCACGATGATTTAAAAGAAACAACAGGCAGTAAATGGTTACAGCGGCGCAAGACAGGGAGCAATGGAAAAAGAAAGGGGAAGCCTATACCCAGGAGTGGGTGGTAAAAGGCTGTTAAAGAAGACGGTAATAATAGGTTTAAAATCGGTGAACAGAGATGCCTGAGAGGCTGTATCAGGACTCCGTTACTTTGCGCTGATTCTATCCGTCAAGCACGTAAACAAGACTGTGTTTACGTTTTAAACCAATGTCGTCAATGGTACTTGAAACGGACGGCAGTAGAGACACTAACCCTCGGAGCACAGCCTCATGCCCCGTGAATATTATGGCTTAGAAAGGGTAGTGAATGAATCAAACATTAAATGCAGATTGATTTTTATTATGAAAATAGACTAGTATTTATACAAAACAAAAAATGCTTAACGCAGTAATAATATCAAAGTTCATATGTACAGTTTAGTAGGACAAAGTGTTTAAATTACAAAACAGCAGATAAGCAATTGTGCAGGTTTATTTCCTGGTCGAGCGAAGGTCGCCCGTTGAACTCGCTGCTGTGGGTCGATATTATGCAAGAAGTGCAGAATTGCGTTTTCCTGGTTTTTAACTCATACGATTGTGTAATAACACTGGTTTTTAAATTACGAATAATGTTTCGTAAATTTGAACTGAAATATATAGTTTTAATCTAATTTAAACATATTAAATTTAGTAATTGGTGATAGCAATATTAAATAAATTGCATTTAAAAGCCATGCAACTGGATTTCGTAAATTTTAGAAAATAAAATTTATGTGTGTTTAAATCAAGTTTAAACATATTGCCAATTTTAGGCCGAAGAAAAAGAAAAGGAAAACTATATTGTTTCTTCCACATTAAGGGTTCTTAAAGGATATTCTTCTACGGTTGACTGGCGTTGTTTGGATTGATGCTTCCTTCGGTTGATCCTTTTTCGAATGTAGTAGACTGCTCCTATTAGAATAGCCCCTCCCAATAGGCTGCTTGTTATCCCGCTGGATAGATAGGAGTGGTGGCGGATGGTTTTCCAAGTAATGTCCTTTAGGTGCTGCTGGAATTCCAATTGTGAAGTTTGTAGATCCTCGAAGTGGTCTGATTGTTTTAGAACTGGCTCCTCTGCAATTTCTGAAAAGGAGTTGGGTGTTATTGTGTTGGTAAAATTGATGCTGACGGCCTTGGAATATCCTGCGAGGATCTTGAATTTCTTGCTATGCCTGGGGGTTAACGTATTCTTTGGAGTTTGTATGATGCAGTCTGACGAGATCTGAATTACACCTGTAGTGTTGACATTGACTTCTTCCCTATTGCCACTACAAGTGATAGCTATTCGGGTTGGCTTGTTGACTACGAACATCCAGGTGTTTTCCATGTATAGTTGTTTCCAAATAATGGACTGGATCTGATGTCTTCGTAGGCTGCACTGACTAATTTCTGTTCGATGATATATATCATCAATGATGCAATTTGGGTTATTTTCAATTCCTTTCACGACTGTTGGACTGCAGATATACGTGTTTGGAGTAATTTGGAGATTTTCTTTGAATTCCTCATCTGTCTCTTGAAAATACATTTGTAAGTTGTAATCCACAGCGAAGATCCCTTTTGGTACGTCGATCACCCAGTAGGACCCATTGTTAATTTGGAGAGGAATTGGTGTCACCTTGATTAAGGTATATTCGGTTTTTTCTACTATGATGAAGTATCCTTGGACGTTGATGTAGATGTCATCATGTCCGATGTCGACCTTTAGGATTGGGGTCGGTAAAATTTCTAAATTTGGCGAGAGTTTACTGGTTGCATTTGCGAGGATTTGCTTGATTTGGGCAGGTGTTATTAACTCGTAAAAATTACCTTGTTGGAAATGAACGTTCAAAATGTTTGTGTGGTAATTGCACAGTTCACTAATAACATTTGTGGCGACTTGATAGACACTGATGATGTGAATATTTAATCGGTTGGAGTCGGTTGCCTTATACCACTTGTCCATGTTGTTGATCGCCCTGATTCCTTGGTTCAGCTTCTCTTGGAAATGTTCCAGTTTCTGATCGATTCGTTCTTCGGTCTCATTAAATCTTGAAAGTGCTGACAGCAAGAATTTGGATTGTTGACTGTCCATTTTTATTAATTCCTGTTGATTTTTGTCGAGTCTGTCAATATCTTGATAGACCTCGTCATTTACTCCGAAAATTGACGTTAGTACAGTCCCAAGCACTCCTCGTTTCTCTCGTCTTGCTATGATATCTTCCATGCTAGTTTTAATCCATTCCATATGCCTTTTTTGTTCCAGAAGATGATGCACCAATGTCTTGCATAACGTGTCTTCGGACAGTTCTTTTGCAGAGTTGCAGAGGTCGTCGAATTTGTCCACCATGTCGGTAACTGTTTCGAAGTCTTCTTCGATCTTCCCCCTCTCGAACTGGATTTCGATCCTGAATGTTCCTCGTTCAATCTTCCCGTGTCCAATATGCTCTACATAGTACCCGCTGTCTGGTTTTTGTATGTTGAATTCTGCCTTACTCGATGTATTTGTAGTAAGGAGAGTAAATATTAGTAGAAACATTTTCCATTTGGACGTGACAGTTTTCTTTGGTGCTGGGAATGATTGTGTGTGGGTGCTGTTGGCCGAAATTTTTTCTTCAGGCTCTGGTTCCTGCGATTCTTCGTTATTTGGTAATGGAATGATACTGCCTATGGAACGTTTTAATTGATGTCCTCCTGATTTCTGGATGGTTATTACTCGTACTGATCCATCGGTTGCAGGATGAATGTCGGCAACTCTCGCTAAGGGCCATTTACTAGGATTAATGTTTTCTTCTTTGATTAGCACCAGGTCACCAACTTTTATATTCTCCACCGGTTTCTTCCATTTGTTTCTTTGCTGCAATCCATGAAGGTAGTCTGAGCTCCATGATTTCCAAAAATCTTGCTTGATTTTTTGGATCAATCTCCAGCGATTTGACAGATTTGTAGATATTGGTGTGCTGATTGGGTCCGGTGGTGAGATTATCTCTCTTCCTATCAGGAAATGGCCTGGTGTCAATGCACTGGTGTCTTCAATATTGTTGCCTTGTGGGCACAGAGGACGTGAGTTTAAGCAGGCTTCTATTTGGCAAAGCAAAGTTGTTAATTCTTCGAATGTTAGAGTAGCGTTGCCAATGGTTCTCTTCAGATGATGCTTCATTGATTTTACTCCTGCTTCCCATATTCCTCCGAAGTGTGGGGCTACTGGGGGGATGAAGTGCCATTGAGTACCAATGGTGGATAAATTTTCTTGGATAACTGGGCCTTCCATTGCTTGACGGATTTCTTTGTCCAAGACCTTCCTTGCTCCAACGAAATTCGTTCCGTTGTCGCTATAAAGATGTGCACAGCGTCCTCTTCGGGCGATGAATTTCCTGAAGACTGCTAGGAAGCTGTTAGTTGTCATGTCGCTGACAGCTTCTAAGTGTATTGCCTTGGTTGATAGACAGACAAAAACAGCAATGTATCCCTTGGATGAAGAATGCCCTCTTCCTTTAGATGTTCGGATTTGTATTGGACCGGCATAGTCCACTCCTGAATGGAAGAATGGCGGGGTTGAATTAACTCTTGATGGTGGAAGATTCCCCATTAATTGCTGGGCTGCCTCTGCCTTGAATCGGATGCATCGAAAGCATTTCTTGATGCTGGAACTGACGGCTTTCTTTGCGTTGATGATCCAATATTTTCTTCGGACATAGGACAGTGTGAGCTGAGTGCCACCGTGTAAGGTGCGTAAATGTGCCTCATGGATTATTAATTTGGAAATATGATCGGAATAAGGAAGGATAATTGGGTGTTTTTCGTGGTAGGATAGGTTCGAATTTTCTAGTCTTCCTCCAACACGTACGATTCCATGTTGATCGATGAATGGATTGAGATTTGCGAGTTTGTTGTTGGAGTCCACACATTTTCTCTTTTGGAGTTGAGATCCTGTTGCCTTCAAAATAGGATCACTTCCTTGGACGACCTTGATGAGTGTGAGGATGGTGTCTTCCATTTCTTTAACTGATAGACATCCTGGTTGAATGGGAAGACGCCTACACTTGTTGATGAATCTTCGGCAATAGGACACAACTCGTACCATTCTTGTCAGAGACGAGAAGCGATGAATAATCTCGTTCTCGTCTTGATGAACTGTGGCTTGATGCACAGTGTAACCTTTTGCTTCTTCATTGGTTGTGGCGGTGTCTGGTTGGCACGGCCATAACTCTTTGTTAATTAACCAACTTGGACCATCCCACCATAGTTTATGTTCCTTTAATTTCCCTGGACTAGTACCTCTGGAGATGACGTCTGCAGGATTTTCTTCTGACTTGACGTGGTTCCAATGTTGGGCCGGAATCAGGTGGTTGATTTCGGCTACGCGGTTGGCGACGAATGTCTTCCATCTTACTGGATCTCCCTTAATCCAACCTAGTGTGACCATGGAATCGGTCCAGGCGAAGATAGATACCTTAGGAATGTCCAGTGCTGTAATTACCCGTTGTAATAGATTAGAAAGTAGTACTGCTGCGCAGAGTTCTAGTCTGGGTAGGGTTGCCTTTGCTCGAGCTGGTGCCACCTTGGATTTGGCTATTAATAATGATACTTTGGATTGGCCTGATGACGTGATGACTCTGGAGTAGACCACGGCTCCAATAGCTCTTTCGGAAGCGTCACAGAATCCATGTAGTTCCATTTGGGCTTCCCTTTTGGTAAAAAGCCACCTTGGTAAAGTAATTTCTTCTACTGATTTGAGTTGAGATTTAAATGTTTCCCATTTGCCTTGGATACATTCTGAGACTGGGTCGTCCCACTTGACATTTTCGAGCCATAGCTCTTGGATGAGTAGTTTAGCAGTGATGATGATGGGTGCTAACCAACCCAAAGGGTCGAAAATTTTAGCGACTTCGGATAATATGCTGCGTTTTGTGGATCCCTTTTGCTTCACATCCACCTTGAAGCAAAACACGTCTTCATATGGAGACCAGTGAACGCCCAATGACTTCTTTAAGCCGTCCTCACTTATTTCGAGGTAGGTTTGCTCCTTCAATTCTTCGGGTAGTTCTTGTATGATGGCTAATTCATTACTGCACCATTTATGTAGGGTAAAGCCTCCACGTTTTAATAAGGAAATTAACTGACCTTGCTGCTTGATTGCTTCTTCTAAAGTGTCGGCTCCGGAGAGTACATCGTCCACATAGAAATCTCTCTTCACAACTTTCGCTGCTAATGGAAAAGAAGATTTTTCGTCCTCTGCTAATTGGTGCAAGGTTCGGATGGCCAGATAGGGAGCTGATGCGGTTCCATACGTGACGGTGCATAACCTGTATTCCCTGATTGGCTGTGATTGATCGAATCTCCATAAGATTCGTTGATACTCCTGGTCTTGGCTGTCCATCTTGATTTGTCGGTACATTTTCTCAATGTCCGCAGAGAAGACGACCTTGTGAGTTCTCCATCGGAGTAGAATGTCGACCAGTTCTTGCTGAAGTTTCGGTCCAGCATACATGACTTCGTTTAAGGACTTTCCATAAGATGCCTTGTTCGAAGCGTCGAAGACGACACGGAGCTTCGTTGATGAACTTGCTTCTCGAATTACGCCGTGGTGTGGGATGTAATACTTGCCATTGTTTTCTTGCTTCTTTTCTACTCTTTCCATATGTCCTAGATCTAGATATTCTTGCATGAATTTCTTGTATTGGATTTCTAGATCTTGGTCTTGTCTCAGCTTCTTTTCCAGATGTAGTAATCTTGCCAATGCCGAAGGTTTGGATTTTCCCATGCTCTCTGGAGTTTGCTTAAATGGAATCTTGACTATGTATCTGCCATCCTGGTCTCGTTGCACTGTGTCTGTGAATTTATTCTCACATACCTGGTCGTCTGGGGAAATTTTTCGTTTAGTGGAAACTTCTTCTATGTTCCAGAATTTTTGTAACTGCTCATCTTCTTCGATTTTGGCAACCATGGTGTTGACTTTAATGATTTCGTTATGTTGTCTTCCAATGGTTCCAGATAAGATCCAGCCCAGCTCGGTATTTTGTCCTAAGATGCCATCCTTGGTTTTAGTGATTCCTTCTAGAATTATTTTTGAATATTCTTCGGCTCCTAGAATTATGTCTATGGGGCCAGGTTGGTTGAAGGTTGGATCGGCGATAAAAATATTGCTCCAGGAATTGATATTTATGTTTGGGATAGGGGATGAAGGCATGGCTTTGGTAAGTTTGGGAAGTATTAGTAAATTTACAGGTAGGGAAAAGTTACTTGAAAATCTAGGTGTGATCAAACCTGGGATTTTCCATTTGGCAATTTTTGGCTCGCTGTTCCCAATTCCTTTTATTTCAGCTCGAACTTTGGTCCTGGGTAACCTCAATAATTCGGCTGATGCTTCCGTGATAAACGACCCCTGAGACCCGGGATCTATTAATACTCGTAGTAGATGAGTCATCCCGGATGCTGCCTTTACTTGAACCATTGCTGTGGCAAGTAGAACTTGGCTCTCCTGTGCGCCTACATTGGCGGTGATGATGTCCGACTTCGGCTTCTTTTCTGGAGCGTTGGAAGTCTTCATAGCTGCTGCATGAGCTGACGTTCTCATCCTTTGGGCAGGGAGCGGCCTTGATGGTGGCTGCGCCTTATGAAGCAGAGTATGATGCGGGAAGCGACAGATCCTACAATTAAAATAGGCACGACATGGAATATTTGAATCGTGCCGCAAGCATCGATAGCACAATCGATTGGTTTTTACTGCTTCTAGTTTTTTATGGGTAGGTAGCCTCTGGAATTGACTACAGTTGTCGATGTAATGATCTCCATGGCACAGCTTGCAATTTAGGGATGCGGAAGCGTAATTCTTCTGTGGTCTTTCCTGCGCGGGCTTTCGAGCTCCATCTATGGATTCTAGGGATTGGAACCGCACTTGCAGGAAAGCCATTAAATTTTGGTGATCCTGGACTTCATTTGGACATTGAAGCGACTGTTCATATAATTTGTTGGTTTCAGGATCCCATTTTCGAGCGATAGCTCTGTTAATCCACGGACCCCAACTGTCCGTGGAGATGCCTAAATTTTTGATTGCCTCCACACATTCCTTGATGGAGTCGTGCAATCGTTTTAACCCTTGGGCTGACTCTTTGGAGAGGACCGGCAGATCGAATATGGTATCTAGCAATTTAGTTAAAATAAGGCGATTATTTTGATACCTTTGTTGCAGCAGATTCCAGGCGGTGTTGTAGTTTGCTTGGGTAACAGCTAGATGCTGGATTAGTCGGCTTGGCTCTCCCTTAAGATGCGTCTTTAAATATTGCATCTTGATGACATCGTCCATATTCTGGTTGTCATCTACTAATTTGGTGAACAGGTCCTTGAAAGTGGCCCATTCCTCATAATTTCCCTCGTATATGGGATTTTGACTTGAGGAAGCGAGATGGCTGCTGCTTGCTCGTTCCTTGTTGGCGCTTGCAATAAAATAATTAAATTTCTGTACCTGTCTTCCAACGTAGTATATTCAGGACTGAAGTGCATTTGTTCTGAAGCCATGTCGTTTGACATAACTTCTTCGTCCATCTCGACCACACGATCCCATTTTTCTCTTAATTCCCTTGTCGTGATGGCGGGCCTCCCTAATTCTTGTGTTAGCTCGGCGTCGTCCATCGCTTGCTTAAAATTCTGGATCCGAATCTGCAGTTTTTGGATACGAACCTTTTGCTCGGGGTTAGCCACCATTTCCTCTTGTGTTCTGCTTGCGGAGGGGTTGGAGATTTCCGTTGCTTTTGAACAGCTCTGCAAGTAACTTTTTGCTTCGCCGTATATGGCTTTAATTTGGTCGTAATACCCTGTTTTAAAATAATTATGAGTTGGAATACTTAGCTGCCCCAATTCTGCATGATTCTCAGTTGCAGTGTTCCAAAGTTCGTCCAGCGTCTTGTTGCGACTGGCGATGTAGGCTTCATTTTTTCGGCTGGCAGGGTCCTTTTTGCTGTTGGATAATATTTGCTTTATCTTCTGCGCGAGCTCTTCTTGGGCGATAGCTAAGTTGTTGAATTCCTCCATGTTGTTGGCCATTTTCTGGGAACTGGGTGGTTGGCAGATGTTGTCTTCTTCTCGGGATGTGTTTTTTCGTTAGTTGGAGACAGATCCGGCTCGAAGGACCATGAACAGAGATGCCTGAGAGGCTGTATCAGGACTCCGTTACTTTGCGCTGATTCTATCCGTCAAGCACGTAAACAAGACTGTGTTTACGTTTTAAACCAATGTCGTCAATGGTACTTGAAACGGACGGCAGTAGAGACACTAACCCTCGGAGCACAGCCTCATGCCCCGTGAATATTATGGCTTAGAAAGGGTAGTGAATGAATCAAACATTAAATGCAGATTGATTTTTATTATGAAAATAGACTAGTATTTATACAAAACAAAAAATGCTTAACGCAGTAATAATATCAAAGTTCATATGTACAGTTTAGTAGGACAAAGTGTTTAAATTACAAAACAGCAGATAAGCAATTGTGCAGGTTTATTTCCTGGTCGAGCGAAGGTCGCCCGTTGAACTCGCTGCTGTGGGTCGATATTATGCAAGAAGTGCAGAATTGCGTTTTCCTGGTTTTTAACTCATACGATTGTGTAATAACACTGGTTTTTAAATTACGAATAATGTTTCGTAAATTTGAACTGAAATATATAGTTTTAATCTAATTTAAACATATTAAATTTAGTAATTGGTGATAGCAATATTAAATAAATTGCATTTAAAAGCCATGCAACTGGATTTCGTAAATTTTAGAAAATAAAATTTATGTGTGTTTAAATCAAGTTTAAACAATCGGTCACCGAATTAACTACCGTTAGCTGAAAGTGCAAATGGGACAGAGGGAGCCGATAATGTGGCATTTCAGATTAAACGTGAAAAAGATAGAAATTTGCATCCGCATCTTTCGACTTTTAAAAATATCATTTCCGAATCGAGCTTTGAGAGATTAACTGGCTCGGTAGTCGAATATACATTCCATTAGCACTAGACCATACCGGCAGTGTAGTTACGTTACCGTTTAACGTATATTACTGATAACGAGAATACAAATTGAGAAATACTTACAAAGTAACGCAAGAAATTTCGTTCGTTTTTTTGCATTTTTGCTTTAATCATCCTCATAGGTTAAGTCGTGATACAATGTTTACATCCAATCCGCGAGACATACCTCACTATTACTAATTTTCCGACGTTTCTTTAATTTCGAAGCGATTAATTGTCTTCACAAAAGTTGTTAAGTTTCATGAGGCCTTTCTATAATTTTGGGTTGGTCGCGATTGCCATACATAGCTTTAAAACTTGACGTTTTTGGTTACTTTCTGTATTTTCGCATTTTCTCCCATTTACATTTCTAATATCAGCGTTTACCGTGATATGAAACAGGCAGGTTGAAATATCGCGATGCCCGTCTTAATTAGACGAAAACCGGCACGCGGTAATTTACATCTGCCAAACACCCGCCTCGAACTTAGCGCAGAATTTAATAAATTGTATAAAAACAACCATAAAGTTTATGGAACTAGGCTAGGAGGAATTTTTGCAAACGGCAAGTAGCGGGCGAAACTCATAAATCGCCGGACATCTCAGCGAAAATCCTGTTGCCACAGCTGGAAGCTCGAGCGCAAGGACCATGGGCCAAGACGTCGCATCAGCCGGGTACCGTCAACAAACGCGAAAACAAATATATCGAGTCTTGAAACCTATGCGTATTTATTATCTACGAAAAAAAGGAAAATTCAGGCTATCGAATGCACACAAGCCCGGGAGTGAAACGAGTCTCCTCGTCGAACGCTCCGACAAAAACCAGCCGACGGAGGTCAAATTCGCTTCAAACTCACGGTTCAGCCGACCAGTAGCCGCCGCAATAAATTCGCCCGCATACTTGCAAAGACCAAAAATAACCGGCGCTGTCGCCTTTGCATATTAGAATAAATTATAGCAGAAACAATTAACAAACCCCCTATGTATCGCTTATCAAAACATGCGCAATTTAATAAGGAAGTGGATAAAACCGCGTTTTTTCCGGAATCTGGAGCAGCTACCAAGCGCGGCGTAAAAAGCGTGGCTCTTATAACACCGGGCCCAGCGAAATTTCAATAACATACACGGGGAAAATTTGACCAAACTTAGGCAAGTGGCATATCAAAATGCGCGTCTTTTTATAAGGAAGCGATTGCTCGCCAAAATAACCGCTAATTAAAAACACGAAGCAGATAAGGCCACAATTAAGAAAAATCAGAAAAAGCTACGAGAAACGCCCCCCCACCCACAGCGACCAATGAGATCACTGGACACGCCAACAAAGGCCGGCTCCCTTTATAAGCCAGGGCGATTTTCAGAGAGGATTGAATCATCACCTAGAAGCTAAAAGCGAGTCGAACTTACCTTGTTCGCTCCTCCAAATCTTCTGACATGCACCCCCTTGTGCAAAACAGGGACTTAGAAAATAGCGAGACCAACCTACCTCTTTCGCTCTCTAGTCTTTGGCAAGCACCCCATTTTGCGAAACTTAGACTCAGACAAATTCCGCCAAAGCAGAAGTCGCTCTTCGAGAAGCAGAGTCCTCTGCAAGCCGTCCAAGCGAGTCGAACTTAACTTTTTCGCTCTCTAGTCTCTGGCACGCACCCTATTGTGCGATACAGAGACTGAGAAGACCGGTCCCGCCGTTGAAGCGAACTCTCATGCGCCCTAGCTCACCGGAGATGGCGTAAGCATTCGACACCTTCCTTCACCATCGCCTGCGCCTACCGTACGCTACACGTCGCGGACGTTTAGCATTTCTTTGTTTTAAGGTTACAGGCATTGTTCGGACGGCTGTTCGGGCCGTCACCGCCGAATACCCTGGAGTCGCCATTAAAGCAGAGCCCGCCAGAGCCGCGTGCCGTCCTCACCTCGCAAGTATCGCTAGCCGCAGAGAAAACCGCCCCCTACCACCGCCCCCAGACGACAGACCTGACCAACACGCCTGGTGCCTTAGCCGCCTACGACGACGATACCTTGGACAGCGTACTCCATCTGGACCCGGTTTCCCGTAGCCGGAGCACCTGCCGCCCCCGCCGGTTGGAGTTCGAACTGCAACTCTATCTGGACCCCGCCGAGGAGGAAGACTTCGAGAAGCTGTGGGCGCCGCCCTCCAGACAGCAAGAACCCACGGCCCCTTTCTCTCGACGGAGCTCGAGCCGCCTACACGCCCCCCCCCCCCCCCAGGTGGCTGACACGCGGTCCGCCCTACGAGACCCCCGGCTTAACACCCAGCTTTGCGGACGTCCCCGAGCGCCCCTACGCCCGCAGCCGTGCTACATCCCCGCCAGCCGCCGCAGCCAAAGCCGCCACCCCGATCAACGCCGCCGCCCCGCTCCGCGCCGCAAACAACGAGGACCTTTCCCCCGCGATGCAACGCCCCAGGACCACGGTATTGGTAAAGTGTGGTGTCCATTTGCAGAAAATAACAGTCCGTGAGTGTATATATAACCCCTCCCTAGCTTGTAAGTCACATTTGTATTTAGGTTAAGTGTAATAAATAAACAACAACCATTAAACAAAGTCTACGAGGTACCCGCTGTTTCGTTTCTCTATTCTAAGAAGTCCTCTCTGACTGAGTTAGCAGGTGGGTGGCTTTAAACCGCCATTCCTGACGTTGATCCCGCCTTCGCGCCTCATAAGTAGAGGACGAGTCAAGTCAACCGCATCATTTAAGCTCATTTGCAAGTTTAGTGTAAATCCTAGTAGCTGACGACATCTGTGGCATTCAGTTTACGAGATTACAGTTTCCTCACAGCTTTGTTCCGTTATCTTGCTATGACGTCTTATATTAATGACACGACTAGCAACCCATTATTTCGATTTCACGGGTCCATGTCGGTTGCGCCCAGCGGTCCACGTAAGCACCTGAATTCTTCCGTAATCCTGTGCAATTACGACGCTTCGGTATGAGTTAGACAGAATACACAAGCAACGCACTTTTGCGTTCCCTACTTGATTACAGCCCTATTTTTCAATGTGTTTCCCGCTCCCTGCTCAAAGAGGGTTGCAAGTGATTTTGACTGGTCCGCCCGCGGGAGCCACGGCTTTCCCAGGGCGAGGTTTATATTATCTACAAACTTTGTGTAACGTGCCTTAGGGCCCCATAGAAAGTGATTTTGAGTCCGTTGAAGTGAATAATCATCTCAAGCTTTCACGACTAAATAGTAAAAAGCAAGTGGATCTTATGTTTCCTTATGCCCGTGGGAGGTGGAGAGAGGGTAAGTTTTTGTTGGTGTTTCGGACAGTATGTAAAATGCCAGTCGACCCTCCCCGTTGTAACGATACAATTTGTGCAATCCCTTAGCGGACGTCTACCAGAGAGGCTTCGAGGTGCCAATTTTCAAGTAACAGAGGTAATTAGTCGTCGATTTACCGTCTCCAATACTTACTACGGCAAGGACTTCCATGCTTTCATAATCGAAAATTATCCCATACCGTTACTTCAACTGATAGCGAATTACGCTGCCTAATTTTCGCCTAAATGTTGGAGGACTACCAAGAGAGACGTTCCAGTTGCATTAAACAACCGCTTGGCCGGAAAACTACTCGGTATTGTGACATAGATAATAAAGTGAATTTTAAACCATATAGTGATGCGCCATTTTGACATTGTGTGACGTAAAGTAATCGTTGTGACAGCTAAATTTAGAACGTGTCTGCGTGGTCTATATTCATTACAAGCGTAGCTATATTTAGTCCCCTCGTGCGTCCTCTTGTGACCTGTTCACAGCGGTCACATTTGGTAAAGTTGTTTAGACCTTTGTTGTCTGTTCACCACGGCTAATTTTAATATAGCAGGTGGACCTTTGTTGTGTCATTTTTTATTGAGTAATATAAAACTACTAACTCCTATGCTTATACTCATGTCAAATATAAACATGCATATTTAATTTTTAATAGATTCAATTCGATTCGAACTTTAGTATCTTTTATTTATGGTACTTGTATGCGTTTGTTTATTTACATGTGTTATTATTTTCTTCCGTGTTTGTTAATTGTAAGGTGTCTCGGAGTAGCCAAGAAGACCAACAAAGGTAGGTCCAAAAACAGGCAAGCTGGGACGTCTCATAGTAACATCTAAGTGAAGCAACTTTCCTTTGATTACGAATATGTACAAGGACCGTTCAGGAAGTTTCTTCATTTTCTATATAAAATCTGTGGCGCCTCTCCCCTTTTTATTTTGGTTACAAGCAACATCTATTGCAACAGCATCTCGCCTTAACTTGCGTCGTGTCGAATCAAATCCCCTCCCACTAAGCTTCAGATTGTCAGTCTCCTGTTACAGGAAAGTTGAGGCGTAATTAGGGTGAGATTTTCCTGTTGTTCATTATCGTGTCTTAACAACCCAGGGACTGTAACAGATTGACTATCCTAAATTGTGGCGTTTGAGGCCATAAATGTCGTTTTATACTGTAAGAAACTGTTCAGTGTAGTAAAGTGTTATTTAGCCTGTAATAAACTGACGATATGAACGACAGAGCAGGTAAAAGACGAACACTGAACATTGTAGCAATATATGGAAAATCCATTAGGGTAAAAATTAATTAAACTTGTAACATGTAACAATTTAAAAACAAATAACATTTAAATACGAGAAATCGGCAGTGAAGTAATCCATTGTTTTACGACTTTTTGCTGTTGGCGGAGTGACAGGTGGATGACAGAAAACGTCAACATAACCTATAAATGCCTAATGTACACCTCGGCAGTGAAGTTTCTTTTTATCCCTCATGTGGTAAATAGTTAAACTTCAGTGCCTTGGTATGCATACAATTATTTTTACCTGATAGCGAACTAATAGCCAATATGTAACGGGCAGGAATAGTAGCATCCAGTCAATATTATGAAAATATTAGGTTCGCTTCTCGCCAAGACGTGTTTCCACAGCATAAAAAAATGGCGTCCTTTTTACGCCTCCAGCCTATGTCCTCGGTCTTAGATTTTCTTAGTTCTACTGGAAATTTTCAAAAAAAAATATCACAGGAAAACAAGAGTACCCTAAAGTTAAACGCGCAAGGCGGCGAAACGAAGTGCCAAGTTGAAAGTCTAAAAATACACCAAAAATGGGCCTAACTGAAAATAGGCAACCTGTTCCTTACACAGGCTCTTAATGTGATCTACTGCCACAATATATATATTTATCTAAAAAATGATTACGTAATGAAAACATAAATATGACACAAATCATTTAAAGTACTGCATCAAAATGGCATTCTTATCCTTCTTCTTTATCTGCCTTTTGGGATCGGAAGTAAAGCTAACATTAACAGCCATATTTTTGTATGAAAACAGTAATAGCCTTGTAATTACTCTTCTTTTAATATATTAGAAAGGTTTTACTATATTTTACAATATGAACTACAAACATGATATGCAAAGCACCGCTATTAAAGCAAACAGAGATATAAACTCGTTCGATTCGTTCATTGAAACGTCAATGATATAAGAATGTAGCCAAAACAGATAAGTGCCAATAAAGTTCCCTACTTAAGGGTCGTCGTCTCATAAATCATAAATAAAATGTTGTGATTTTATCACTTAAAAAGTAATTCATAGCAAGGAAAATGGTGTTTTATATAAGCTCTACAAATAAGACTATACATATATTTATAAAACTGCTTCCATATTTTCTATTTGCAGATTTTAAAATTAAAACGCAAACAGTTGGAATGTAAACAAATCGACACATTCTATATTAAATACGCATTGTCTTGAAGGTAGATCTATGCTGAATCCTATATGATCTCATTTACTTCGACATCAAGCGAAGAGTTAGAGAAAACATATTTAGGGAACCGAATTCGGAATTGATTTTCTGTGTATTGGGAGTGGATGATTAAATTGAAAGTTCTCCAGATAACGGAATTGTTTTGTCTCGTTTAGAAAATATAATGGAAGAGCTTAATAAAAACTCATAAAAAGTTCTGAACAGCCAGTCTACTGAGCGCCGCTGCTCCTGAAAATTCGAGCAGCTACAGAAAAAAAGCAATTTGCAATGCAGCATTAAGCCTTTATGCTTGTATAAACACTCAGTTTGTTAACAAGTTCTTTACACCAACGACGCCAGTAAAAAATGTTCAATTACCGGCCGTATTCCACACTAGTGTTACTTTTACTGCATATTGTGTCGGGTTTAGTAGACCTTAACATTCCAAGAAATCAGACCTGCAATTTTTCTTGCATCAGTCGAGATGTAACAACTGATCGAGCGTAACAGCTTCCAATTACTTTTATTCTCTAGAAGCAGTTTCTTGCAATATTAAACAATAAATTTCAGCTAAGCTACTTATTCCCTCGACGAGAAGATTGGCCAAGTAATTATGGCTCACTTTAACATAGATATATGATCAAATTCGCTTCCCATTTGTAGCACTATAATGAGCGGATCAGTAAACTGTAAGTTCTAGCAGTAAATTTCTTGATTTAATGCACGCAGATTCAGCTTCCTCGGGCTCAGCTTCTAAGGTTGTTAAAAATTCGCCTACAGAAGTCCCACACTTAGAGACGTCTAATCCAATTTGCGTTAATTTAAGGGGAGTAGATATTCTGACTGATTTAATTTTACCCAAAAGCGTAAAAGTTCCCCGTTTGATGATTTGCTTTTGACTCATCAACTAACTATTGAAGTGCAATTGATTTAAATTTCCAGCTTGCTGTTAGGTAATTTTTTATTGCGTTTTAACCCATGCATTTAGAGTGAGTAGTTTCCAGCAAAAATATTACGCATTGATATATGGTCGTAGTAGAGCTTCACGATAAACAGCCCTTACTGCAGCCACCTATAAAGACTTAAATAAATACACGTGGGAAAATAATCATCACCCAATTCAATTCATAAACAAATTTTGGTGTGACCACAAAGTAGTCAGCTGAAAATTAACATTAGAAGATGAAGAAACAAGAAACAATAGAAAGAAAGGAAAAACTAAACATTGAAGATCTGAGAGGAGGAAGTACCAGATTGTTATATGTATTTTTTTATTATTAAAGCAACTTTCAGCATTTTATGCAATTACAATCTAGTTTTTTAGACTAATAAGAAATTTTGTTATAATAAATTACTAGTTTATGCTTAATCCAGGCGTTCACCCATTGATGACTCTCAGTTTTTGATACATAAAGTGTTCTTGCGCAATTACACTAGCACCGTCTCTGCTATTAACACTAACACTGGCCCTTAAACTATATCAACAGTTTTTCTCCTCTGGAGTCTTCGGACTATGTCCCTACTGTCCAGGAGCTGGATGACTTCAACGTTTTCATAATTGTGAAGTATTTCCTCGTGTATTCTTGCAAGATTTATATATTTCGTAGGTTACCGGTTCCATCTCCAGGTCCCTGTAGAAATCTTTATTTCTGATGTACCAGAGCGCATCGACGACGTTGCGTAGCACTTTATTGTGAAATCGTTGTATGATCCCCAGGTTAATTTGTTTGGTAAATTTTTGATTAATTTTGCCGCTAATTAATGGAACGGAAACATGCCACCGACTAATACGAAAAAATGGTCCGAGTCGACTTACCTTCGAAAAAAAGTAGAACTAAATTATAGGGCGCCAAGTGGTTTCAATTGGCACGGTTTCCAACGACTTCTTGAGCTAGCAAACCACTAAGTGACTCAAATCGTAAACAAAAGAAAATATAACAATGAAACCCAAGTCTATATAAGACCGTATAATTATAACACATTCAAAAAGGTAAATAACAAATTTTAATTACTGGCTTTGATGACCCTTTACAACAACTAAGTAATTTTTTAACCACTAATATCACACATATGTAGATCCCAAGAAAACATACCACAAGTCATGCAAAAATCTGTGTTTATCACAAATCGGTAGTTACGCGTGGAAGGCTTGCTGCTGAGTTATGCTCAAAATATATATTAGCAGTGCTAAACCGGTATTGCAACTCGATTAATTTCAAAAACACACCCGCTTACTGAATGAATATCTCCCAATACAACTTCCCAAATAATTTGGTAATATACCACGAGTTGATTATCATTCAGGCGCCTGTATGTTCGCTTATAAAACACAAAAACATGAATAGTTGGCATAGTAACCCAGACTGCAAATTTCTAAACTAGCGAACTGAACTTGGAAACGCTTGCGCAAATTATTTCAATAACCACTCAGCTCTCAAAATCACATACGTAAAGTACTAGATTATTCCTGCAAACCTTCCTCGGCAACAGCTAGCAAGAGAACATTATTTTCAGTGTTACACATAAATAGTGAAGCCAACTAAATCAATTAAGTTAGATTATTTGAAACCAAAATGTAGCACCACTTATGCAATTTGTTACATTCAAACCTCAAATACTGGAGACGTGCGATAACCACAAAAACAGGAATGCAGTGAATGGAACGGAAATCGTATTCGCTTGCTCCGAGGCTGGATTTCTGTAGCATCCCCAAGAGTCCCTCCAGGATTCCTTCACCAGGGATATAGCACGGCCTAAAAATGGGCACCTGCCCTATAGTGTTCTTGAAGCTTTCGCGCCACCAGCAAATTTCGACTCCAAGCCCCGTCCAAGAGAGACTAATTAAAGCATACAAAAATTAGGAAACTAACCCATACAAAATAAGTGCTCTTACTAAATCTGCCTTTCATTTAGTCCTACAAAAGATTAGCGTAGCACTTGCTATGCGCTTTTAGGTTAGAATTACATGAAATTATTTCGGAAACTTCCCGAACTCTACAACTGCTTCTAACGGATTCTCATCCCAATAAAGGTCCAGCTCTCCACACAGATAAGGCGAAAACGTGCGCCTTTAGCACGATTAATTAAAATCAAGCAGTAAGGTCTACACACTAAAAATTGTTTCATCCCCATAGTTGAATATCATATGCCCAGACAAGTGTCATTATTTACTTGTAAAGTAATAGTTTGTTATATATTCCCAAGGAGAAGTTTCTTCCCATCAGCTAATACATTTTACTGTATTTAAGGCCCACATATATCTTTCTTTTTGATGTGAGCTTTCCATCTAAGCTTGGTGCGTAAGGTCACACCAAGGCATTTGACTGTATTTGCATATGGTGCCATCTAGTTGTTGATAGTCACCGGAAGGTGTTCTAAAAGTCTGTTGGTGAAATTAACATAAACCAATTTCGACTTATTAAGTTTGATTCGCCATCCAGTTATGCGAGGTAGAGTCAAATAAAAACCTTAAAAACGTTGTTAAACAAAATTTATTGAAGCAATGTCAAAAACAAATATGTAATTTTTCGACGTATCCCCATTACGTTCTATGCACTTCCTCCACCGTTTTGGAAGCGCTTGAATACCCAAATCTGTTGGTCGCGTGCGCAGCCACTCATGCACCGCTTAAATCACTTCATCAAAGCTCTGAAATTTCTTCCCACCTAATGCTTCTTTAAGTGGACCAAAGACATGGTAATCGCTTGGGGCGAGGTCAGGGGAATAAGGAGGATGTGGTAGACACTCAAACTTCAAATCTTGGATGGTTGCCACCGTTGAACGTGCTGTATGTGACCTCGCGTTGTCGTGCTGCAAAAGAATGCCAGTACTCAGAAATCCGCGCCTTTTGGTTCTAATGGCAGGCTTGAGGCGGTTCTTTAGGAGTTCTGAGTATGTGACACTAATAACAGTAACCCCATTAGGCATGTAGTCCTCCAAAATTGCCCCTCTTGCATCCCAAAAAAGGGTCAGCATAACCTTTCCTGCCGAGCGCTGTGTGCGAAATTTCTTGGGTTTTGGCGAGGTGTGACGCCATTCTTTGCTTGCTCTTTTGGTTTCGGGTTGATGATAGTACACCCAGGACTCATCTCCAGTCACAATCCTTGCCAGAAAGGCGTCTTCTTCTGCTTCATACCGTAGCAAAAGTTCTTCACAAGCATCAAGACGTCGCAGTTTCAATTCTGGAGTCAATTGCTTTGGTACCCACCTGGCTGACACTTCACAGAACTAGAGGATGTCATACATAATGTGATGTACAGAACCATGGCTCATATTCAAAACTTCAGCGATTTCATCAAGGATAACCCGACGCAATCGATTCAGGCGTCACAACACGATTTGCTTGACCAGGTCGGGAAGAATCTGCTACGGAAATCACCCCGTTTTTGAACTTGTTGCTCCATTCATACACTTGCTGTAGTAACAAACATGAATTTCCATATTGTAGCTTCATTCTACGATGGATATCAATGGGTTTCACCCCTTCACTGTGCAAGAAACGAATAACAGATCGTTGCTACTCCCTGGTGTAGTGCTCTAGTGGAGTTGCCATTTTTAAACTGTCGCTGTGTCAACATTTTCAATTGTTTCTATGATATGTCATTAGCAAGGCCTTCTACATCTCGAAAATAATATTTCTCCCAACTTGTAATGCAAAGTTCCGTTCGGTACATTTTTTAGGGCACTTTTAAGGTTTTCATTTGACTCTACCTCGTATATTTGCCTGACAGCTATTTGTGGTTTTTTTGTAGATTTTCTCTGTTGTCCACTGCTAGTATCGCGATATCATCAGCAAAAGTTGCCACAGTATTCTGACCTCCGCCACTTTCAACAATTTAGTCCAAAGACACCATTAATAAGGTTGGGAAGTTTTACCATACTTTTCGACGGTAACTGCTACTTTTCCTATTATTAGATTACACACCGTTGCTTTTTTAGGATTTATCATTTTTAAAATTTTATTCTTGACGCCTGTAGGAGTAGCAAGTTTGATATCTTTATTATCTTGAACAATTTCTTCTTCAATTATCTCACTTTCTTGCCCTTCATTCATCTCGCCTTTTTTATGTCATTAAGCAAAATTCTCTTTTTCCGTGTTCTTTCCGACTCATTTTCCATCAGTTCTCCTAATGCGAGAAACTTGCATTATAGATCTTATACTTATTTTGGTTTCTTTCCAGAGAGAGGAATCTGTTGTCATTAGTTAAATTTCTCAAGTATGTACTGAATGATTTATTTTTCAGTTCATTGATTTCTCTATTCAGTTATTGAGTGAGATTATTTAATGCAGTTTTGTCTTGTGGGGATCTTCTTTATTGCCACCTTCTTCTTGCTTTCCTTTTTTCAGCTATTAATTATTTTTCTTTAGAGTAGTAGTTCTTCTTAATTCTTCTATTAAGTTGCGAGGTGTTAACCCAGGCTGATTCTTGGATGTCATTTGTGAATATCAATTTTTGTGTCAAGTTGTTCTTCGTACCTTAATTGCACCTTTAAGTCTATCTTCTCTTCTAGATATGTCTACCAGTCTGTACGTCTATTAATCAGGACTGGATTAATTTCTTTCTGTATAATATTTTCACTTACTTGTGGAACTGAATAGAAGTGAATGATCAAAAAACAATCGCCGACCAGTGGACCCAATTCTCTTCCAATCTGTATAACATATCGAAGATTGTTGTGGGGTACTCCTACCCTCAGTTGCTACCACTTGTACTGTGGCTCTGGTAAGAAAAAAAAATGACCAGCCATCTAACGTTTTAAAGTACGATTAGACATAGCTAAAGCACAGAATGATATTAGAAGAGTCACGTAAACTTTAAAGGAACGCCAAAGAATTCGATAGCTTTAAGTTTGCAGAGCGAGAACAATTATGCAAATTCATTTTGCCTTGCTTGGCACGATATCGTGTGTTAATACTCCCAGAACCTCAAGGCGGCGTTGACCAAACAAAATGCAGCCGACAATTTTAATATATACTGAAACAGAAGCGGAGCCGCAACAGGGACCTTTGGAGAACCGAAGGGGGCTGTAATAGCAACTCTTGGCAATCGGGACGGGAAAGCTCATCAGTAAGAACTGTCAATTAGGCAGCTAATACCAGCTAACAGATTCCAAATTTTACGGTGTCAAGATCGACTCCCAAAAACTGAGAACTGAGAATGATAAGGTGAAAGCAGCCAATTACCTAAAAGTTTCCAGCTTTGGAACTCAAACTGCAGCGTTGTTTGAATCGATCAGTCACTAACGGCTTGGGCAAACCAAACCCAATAATGTTCGACAAATACGACCTCGCGGTATGCGAGGGAACACCAAAACCAGACACAATTTTGTCCAAGCAAATCGCTAATAAGCGGCCTGAAAATTAGGCCAATGTCGGAAGCGAATGTTTGTGAGTGCAAATAGCTTGAAATGCAAGCAGAGAAAGGGAGAGAGAGAGAAAGTTCAAAGCGGGCTGGAGAGCGACAAGGCCAAAACAAAAACATATCGTTGCTGCAGGTGCAGCGGCAACTCGAGCAATTGGCCAAGAAATGCATGGCAATGGAGATATAATCCGAGGTCGGCACTTCAAGGACGACCAAAACCAGTTCACTATTCTAGAATTACGGCGTTCAGACAGGTGTGTCCAAAACGCATAAAGGACGCGGGGCAATCTAAAAAGGCTAAAACGTTACTCTATATAAACGTAACACAGGAACAATAGTGTACCTGCGAAAATACTTACGAAGGACGAAGAGGCACTGCTAATCCACCTTCGCCAGCTAATATGCAAAATCTGGCAGGAAGAAACTGGACTTGAAGGGTTATGATGTTAATTGTCTGCAGTATCTACAAGGGAAAGAGCGATCGCTCTGACTGTAACTCGTATCTCTCACTGTGTGGTTTGTGATCTGCTCGTGGCAATGTGGATACAATTTTTAAGATACACCAACTGGAAGAGAAGAGTGTGGACAGTAACAGTCACTGTATATGTGCTTCATTGACTTATAGAAGGCATTCGGTAGAATATGTTTAGGGAAACCCTCTGGATAGCTGTCAGAAAGATAGGCTATACACCAAAATATCTATCTACGATATATTAATTGTACGAAGGAGTGAAGCAGGGTTGTGTGCTGAAGCCAACATTGTTTCCACTGTAATTTGCAATGTCAACTAGAGAGGCTAATCTAGGGCATCAACCTTTTACTAAAGTTAAGCTTGCAAGAACTATATACTAGGTCAGGTTGCCAATTCAGCCAAGTGACTTTAGTTCTTTTTCGTATTTTATAATTATTAAAAGTGATTCGCAGAAACTTGAATATAGTTTTAATAAAATCGTGTAAATACAATTACAAAATACGCCATGAGCTTTATTACAGACTGATAGTGTTCTGTCATAAATATAATTTTTGCATTCAGTAGTCTGCTTTTCTGCAATTGTATGTTTACAACAAACGCAATGAGGCGTTGCTTGTTATTTTACAAATAGTGCAGGAAAATTGCAAAAATATTAGATAATCCAATATTGTCTGTACCTTTATCGTGGTTGTTGGTTGCTCCCTCGTTTCAATTTTTCATGTGTATATTGTTATTTTATTGTTCCACACAACTACCGTGCACTGCAATATTAGAAATTGAACTGTTGCAATGCAATACAATTTAAGTTGCATTTAACAGTTTCAAATTTAATGTGCTTTTCGAAAGAAAAACGCCTTTAATTTCAAGTCACTTCAAATAGCATGAGGCGATACGGTAAATCACCACCGTTAAATTGCTAGGTTATCTCTCCAGAGAAACTTAATATATAAAGATATCAATCGCAGATACCCAACCTCTTTATTGCCACTCAATAACAAGAATAGACAGCAACGGATCGATACCGGGAAGGTCAGTTGCTGATAGACATCACTTTTATGATCCTTAGGAAACTGCTAACAGTGCGCTTCAAGCCAAAACTGTATACATGTAGTCAGAGCTGAGCAGTAATTAATTATTTTGTAATTAAATTACTAATTAAATTCATTTTTATTTATTTGCCTTGGAATTGAATTACTTTTCAAAATGCGGTAATTGTAATTGGGAATTGCCATTTATGTTAAAAAGTACTTGACAATTACTTATTGAAAGTAATTAATTACTACATTCAATTACTTAATTACTTTTGAGTAATTAAATTACTCTAAAGTATTTAAATTACTTTACAAGTATTTTAATTACCTGTGGTAATTGGTAATTGAAATTACTGGCCTCGATAGGGTGCTAAATCTCCAAAACGCAAAACATAAGATACGGTCTTATTAAGTTACATAGTAAGCAAATCGCGATGGGGTATTCCCGGCCCAATATAAGCTTATAATTTATGATTTCCTCTGACGAGTCGAATAACAGCAACATTCGCATATTGTACGATGCGTGCACGAGCAAAGAATGCATTAGTGCATGTATGTAGATGTGATCTGTATGTTGTAATAGTAAAACTAATATTTATTGCGTAAGACGCTATTTGCGGTAAGTACATTACAGATTACAATACCCACGGTAAAATATAATTTAAAATAGCTTCATTAAACGATATTGGTTAATAATAATTATTTATTTATTTCAATTTGCGTGTTTTAAATGATGTACTAGCATAGCGTTATACTGCCGTGCAAGTGGAACAGGCGTTAAGTCCAAAAAATTACGTTTTTGAGTTAGGAATTGAACTAAACGTCCAAAATCCGATACCAACATTTAAACAGCGTAAAACACATAACTAAAATGTACCTAATTGCAAAATTCTATGCCTGGTTCACTCAAAAACGCAGTATGGGGTATGGTACTAATACAATTTAAAAACGCCGCATAATTTTACCGCATTCTTGCATTGAACATTTTGTAAATTATCCATTCTTTGTCGCTTTCTTGCCTCATATGCTGCTTTGTATACTGGCAACTAGTGCATAATTTTGCGGCTATGAAAAATAGTTTACGGACTGCTGCAGCATTATTATTAAAAATTTGGAATAGTGTCTTATAAAAGTCTTGACTTTCTTATAATTCCGCTAACCTCATCCAACATTACCTCTTTACGTTATACCGGGTGCTGCGTTGACGGACGAAACATACAAAACCCCCATGCTAATTACGAGGCATCTAAATATTGGCTTCTTAATGATTTTAATTTTATACTAAATTTCATTTAGTTTTTTAAAAGAACAGTGCATAGTAACCCAATTTACGTAATTTCAGATATTTTATTGCCCTAAACTTAAAAGCAATAGGTATTATTAGATATTTTGATAAAATTAAAACGTATTATTAAAGATGTTGATAATATTTTGAAATTTGAAGTAAAAACATGAAAGCAATCTGGGCAATTTATTTGTCGAACGTTGACAGTAATTTTATGAAATACGTATTTTTCCCTTTATAAGGCGTGCTCAAAAAAAATTACATAAGGGTTAGCCATATAATATAAAAGTAATGTCAACAGCAAGCTATAGGATTCATTAACTGTCATCACTGTTGTTGTTATTGTAAGTTTATATTATACGCTAATATGGTGATTGAAATTCTAAAAATTGCTCTTTCGAAAGTTTGCTGTCCCCGTTATGCAATTTCTTTTTAAACACACCATCAGCACTTTCACTCTGATGATGCAAGCTGCAAGGTCTTGCGAAACGTTAGTAAATATGGATGCACAAACAGCAAAACGGCCAAATCTGCCTAAGTATCCTCGTTCTCAAGATACTCAAACAACACGAGCCACCAAAGAGCATGGCCATCGAGCGGGTTTTTGCTCGACTTCACAAGGTGCAAGGCACATTAAGCCAGAAAATTCTGGGTGTTCATATACAAATACTACGCGGTCTAAGCCGAAATTCTATGCTAAGGAGAATAATTCGAGTAACCGCGAAAGCCTCAAACAATACAATACCAATTTGATATTTTGTTTTAACATTTCAAAAGTTACCTAACACATTTTTTATAGCTATTTGTATTACTAGGGAGGAAAATGTATCATTCCCTCTCGCAGATGTAGTTTGATTCTCCGGCGTTAGCGAGAACAGTACTTAAGGAATTGTAATCATGCAAGGGAGGAAATGACATTTTAGTCCAGAGGTATACATATGACACTTTTACATTTTATGATGAGACTCTTGTATTCAGCTGCATTCAAAAATATTTAAATATGAAAATCAGGAGGCTAGTTGATTTATTATTAATCACATTGCCTCCCGTCTCTAATGGCAACGGGAGTCAATGTTATATATTCCTTTCCACTACCATTGGAAACCGACCAGGGAACCAAGCGTATATTTTCGGAAAACCCTCAACAAGCGACAGAAAATGTTCCTTTTGAATAAAGGGGTAAAACAAGTATTTTTGAACTGAGTCAACAAAAAATGCTAAAGTTGCGCCACTTGGAGTACCCTGTAGTGTTCTTTACAAACAATAACGAAATCCAACGCTGCACCCTCTATACTTAGGTAAGTTACATATTTTCGTCATTCAGCCTCATGTTAGGAGTATTTAATAGTAGATTATTTTACAAGTTAAGAAAAGTGAGAATTTTTCAACATTTAATTTACGAGCGAACGATGCAAAGCGAATAGATTAATTTTACACTAGCATGGAAAAATCACTTTTATAACATATTCAGCGTGCTATTTTTTTCTGATACCATTACAGAATCTAGCCAAAATGAAATTCCATACTTCGAGGTCGTCATTAAAATAAGAGAAATTGGTAGTGAAGTAATCTATTCTTTTTTACTTTTTCTAGGCGGCTGGGCGATAGGTAAACGTCAACCGACGTCAACGTAACCTAAAAAAGTTGGTTAAAATTGTGTAATTTCGCGATTTCTCGATTTAAAAAAACAAAGTAGCCCTCGGCACTGGAAGTCCTTTTTATCCCTCATGTGGTTTATTTGCTTTGGCACTACGGGCCTCAGCAACTGGACCCACATTCGTGATAAAATGTCCAACTCCAGTGAGAACATAATGTGGAAATTAATACAAAAATTAAAAAAATAAAATTGAACTTCCAAGTCGCTATACCTTCTTACCGAAGGGACTTTGTACCAAGGTATATTAGGTTTAATCGGTTTATTATAACTTAAAGAATCTATGACCAATCGGTGTCCCATTCTTTTTGGGACACCCTGTATAATCTTAATCCTTGACTTTATTTATTTACTTACATCTGACATCAAAACAAACTAAAAAATTTTGGTTTTGGTGAACCATGTAGCTACAAGATTTTATTATCAAAATACCTTCAAAAGTGATAAAGTATGTACACTTGCTTTCAAAACCTTCGCGTACACATTCAAAATCAAGTAACAACGATTTTGCAAAATTTTAGCTGGGTGAACGGGTAATTTTGAGATTAGGTTAAAAATGACATTGACGCATGTGCTCTGTCAGTCGAGGCATTTTGACTTTTCAAAAATTTAAATGTCAGAGTTGATTAATTACAACCCTGATTTAATACAGCGAAAAATAGGTGTACGCGAAAGTTTTGAAAGCAAGTGTACGTTACTATAGTTAACAAAACATAAAAATTAAGCATGTTTAGATTACTATTATGAATCGACATGACACTAATGATAGTTGCAACTTGCAAGAAAGTTCTATTAAATACAATTATATGACAATAAGTTCTATTGAAAGTAATTGAAAAAGTAATTGATGTTGTACAATTACAATTACTAAGTAATTGGTAATTGGATTACTATTTCATGTAAATAATTTAAATCTCTGGTAATTCCATTAGTTCATTTGGCGGTAATTGGTAATTAGTAATAAATTACGTTTTTAAATTAATTTGCCCAGCTCTGCGTGTAGTGCAAATTTTAGTAACAAAAGGAATTCTTTTTTTTTATTAATATTGGCCCTGATTTGTCGCTTTGCTATAACACCAGAGCTGGGCAGTAATTAATGACTCTGTAATTAAATCGCTTTTTGTTGATTTGCTTTGAAATAGAATTCCTTTTCAAAATACGGTAATTGTAATTGGTAATTGGCATTTTTGTTAACAGTACGTGACAATTTTTTTTTAAATAATTAATAACTACAGTCAGTTACTTAATTACTTTCGAGTAATTAAATTACTCTCGAGTATTTAAATTACTTTATCCAATACTCAATAATAATATGATGTTTTACTAGTTCATTTTTAACAAGTAAACTATTACTAACTTGTTTACATCATAACTCGCGTAGCCCTTGACACCATGGATTATAATAAATAACCCACACGTTACTAATAAGTACTTAACTCGCTCCCGTGGCTTATCGCTTTGACTTTTCACAACTGCCAATACAAAATGTATGCTTGTTTGGTATTTATTGACGCGTTGAATCAAATTTTGTATGGTACGCATGTGTTATTACAAATAATGCACTCAAGAAAAAACCTCTTCGGCGTAACGGCCTCGAATTATTTATAATATAATACACTTATATTTGAATTACTTGTGGTAATTGAAATTACTTTCTCGTAATTCAATTACTAAATTACTGACCTCCATTGGGTATTAAATCTCCAGACCGCAAAATATAAGATAAGGCCTTATTAAGTTATATGCTATATAATCGCAATAGGGCATTCCTAGAGCACGAACGAAGAGATACTTGGTACAGGCACGTATATTTGTATATATGATGTGCATGTGTTGTGTCTTGCGCAGTGTAGGCTGTGCAAAATGTAGCATTGTAGCTTGCTAATAATTATTGTGTAAGACACAAAAATATGTTTGCAGTAAGTACTGATTACAGAAGAGCTATTTAGCTGTGAAATATTTTAAGTCGATATAGAAAATACAGTAACGGGACCTGCCATAACAGGATAACGCTAAATGAAGTAGACCGATCGATTCAGGTTAGGAAAAATAAGAAAGCAGCAAGACCCGACGAAATTATCGTTAAAATTAAAAACTGCTGCAAGATAACGGCACGAAATCTTTACTCCATCTTTTCAGCAAAATTCATTACTATTCCTAAAAAGGCTAACGCAAGAAAATGTAATGATTCTAGCACCATCAGTCTTTCCAGCCATGTCTTAAAGGTCTTTCTCCTGATAAGCCACCCAAGAATATACATCAGGACAAAACAATATATGAGCGACACCCAGTTCAGCTTCCTTAATATACTGGGAATCAGAGAAGCCCTCTTTAGTATTCAGATCTTAGTTCAGCGATGTGGAGATATCAATCAGCCAGTTTACATGTGCTTCATAGATGTTGAAACGGCGTTTGATCGGATAAAACATCACACAATGATCGAATCTCTAAAATAAGTCGGTATTGATAATAAAACACCTTTCTATCATAAGCAACCTAATACGAGGTATATGCGTCAAAGAGCAAACATCAGAGTTGGTCAAAACTACTCAGAAGAAGTTGACATTGGTCGTAGTGTAAGACAAGGTTAAATAAGTCCTAAATGATATTTCCTGCGGCATTGTTGTGAATGGCTTTCCCATCAACAACTTAAGATATGCTAACAACACAGTATTACTAGCCAGTGATTTGGAAGAACTACAGCGCCTCGTAGATAACAGCAATTTGTGACGATTACGCCCGAGGCTTAATACTGCAAAAACCAAGTACATGGTAGTCAACAAGAAACTTATTACCTCAACAATACCTGTTACAGCTTATACATCACCTCTTAAAAAAATTGATAAAATAACTTATCTACGTTGTCGTCTTAACGACGATTAGGATATGACCAAAGAGATAAAGATTCGTATCAAAAAAGCCAGATCTGCATTCCTCCAACTTAGGAATGTGGACATAACATCAATCTGCCCCTTAAAGTCAGACTTGTACGCCGTTACACTTTCTTTATATTACTGTGCGGAGTTGAGGGTCGGACCTTGACTAAAACTCATGTGGATGCACAGTAGATTGCTTCTTGTAAGCTAGGTCGACAGAGTGAGCAATAAGAGAATATTAAATCGCATAAACAAAACAACTAAAGTAAGAAGAACCATGAATATTAGAAAACTGGAATATCTTGGTCATGTGATGAAAGATATAAGGTCTTGCACCTCATCAGGCAAAGCATAATCTCTGGCAGATGTGGACCAGGCCGACGCAGAACATCGTAGCTTAAAAATCTACGGCAGTGGTTCCAGACAACAGCAACTTCGCTATTTCGAGTTCCTACAAAGTTATGATAGCAAATATGATAGCTAACGTTTGCTAACGAAAGTGGCACGTACGGAGAAAGCAGAAGCAAAAAGCTCATCTAAGCGAAGGTCTACCTTCATTGCTACTTTCCTGTAGAGGTCTTTTGGCCTCTCAAATGCTACCCATAGACCAATGACCTAAATATATGTGATGTTTCTATTCGCTAATAAAATTACATCATCTGCCTATCTCAAAGTTAAATAGTTGCCGTGACCATTGATTAATATATTTGGCCTTATACGATTTGAAAATGCGGTTTCTGCATTGTTTGATTTATTTGCTTACGGTTACTCATCATCTTTCATATTTAAGAAGTCTAAAAGAACAACAAGAACCAAGTGAAACAATTTTGGGGAGATGCTAAAGGCGTGTCCTAGTTTGTTATTTATATCTTAGATGTAGCCCTTTAGTAAACCTCTTGTAACAATCGTGATTTCGTATTACATTTTATAAATTTGTGTGCGAATTAAACTTTTTTATTTTTATGATGAATGTAAAAAATGTTAATTTTGTTTTGATTGTAGTTTTGTTATGTTAATTTCACATTTTAACCGTTTTTGCCCCCGAGCATTTTGGGCTAGTACGCCCCTGGGATTCTCTCAGATACACGGCGGCGTTGTTTCATATCACATTTAAAGAATCCAATTTTAAAGGACAGCTGCGTCACGTTTTATATACTTTCTCTGGCCTCCAATGCCCTGATTAACCATCGGCAAATTATGTGAGCAGACGGCCCCTAGACGCTGTGTTGCTTCTTATTTCGCTGAGTATGCGTTTCATTGCCAAATCAAGAAACCGTTGCTCACTTCAAATTTTTGTGCGCCATGAGGGCGACAGAGCCTATCATATACCATACAATTGGTGGTCTCTTTGTATCTTTGTTCGCTATCTCCTCCAAAGATACTGGACCGATTAAATTGTATAATAGCTTAAAATTTTGCTAATTTTTAGACTTAGATCGTAGGCCAGTTTTTGTTTTAAAAAAAAATACGAAAAAGAAAGTTTTCATTAAATCGTGTAATTAGCGAAGCGAAGCGTAGCTCGGCCACCACCACCGTCGTGAGCGGACACCAGGCACAACATGCCAACGTACAGCGAACTACCGGCAGGACCACACTCCACTTTAGTGCGGCTACCACAAGCGCGATGGCGTTGCCAGTTATTTGTCCCCATTAGGATTAACACACATCGTGTTATTAACGAAGCGAAGCGTAGCTCGGGTGATTCACTAGTCGAATATAAAAAGAGGAATGAAAACCCAGGCGCGGGTCGCATTAATTAACGGAGAAATACTTGTGTACTGCCAAACGAAGAAGAACAAACGCAAATTTGTGGTTGAAAACGTTGAAATTCTGTAGGCCGCTGTTTGAAGTGCAAACAATCAGTCTTGTATCAATGATTTTAGGTGGCTACAAACCTTTTGAAACGAATAAAAAATCCGGATCTAAACCTCGCTGATCTTCCTTTAATTAATATGTCACGCGTGCGTTTTATGTCTTCGGGGAATTTTAAACAGTGGCTTAATCTTTTGTAAACCTAGGCATTTTGTGATTGTAGCGTGAGCCAAAAATTGTCAAAGCGGAGGAAAGTTGACTTCTCGCGTTCACACCTTGCATAAGTTTTCAAAGCCATTAAAACTAACTGTATCGTAGATCCACTACGATTATTCAAAGCTGAATTCGGGTGACATCAGCGCTTTGCTGTATTTCCCCCTGGATGGTCAACTTTTTTCACTTTCAAGGTACTTCTTTCTATTGCATACTAAACCCTTTGCCGAAATGTGAATTTCCCCAGTGACATACCTATTAAGGGATGTTACTTAACTAGTAACTAACTTAGTTTAACGTCATTGTATGTTGTTGGTTTTTTAAATCGAAGTGCTCCTTGTGCCATCATATAATTCAATATAAATTCGTAATACCATATGTACGAATTATCTTGTCGGCGTTTAATAAAATTTGTTCTATGTACGCAGATAGATCGACGTTGTACGTTCGAGGTTTGTTGTTTGATGAGGTCTCGAGGTCGTTGAACAATTGTTAAAATATTGTAAAGATAATTTGAACTTCAGTAGCTAAAATAATTAGGCTTTGTTGACAAGCACTTAAGCCTCCATGTAGATAATTTGTACCAGACTCTCTGCTTCGGTCGTCAATGAAATAGTTCCATCCAGCTACGGGTTAAATTTCACTGTGGCGCCTAGGCATTTTATCACAATGTTTACTGTCCTAAGACAGAACCAGACTTCGCGAGTAACTTATACCACATCTTCCCGCGAGCTAATTGCGGACGATCACTGGCTTACCAACCTGTAGGAATGTGTTTCCTAACCAATATTTTATGTCAACGTTATCCAATTATCATTATTTAACATCAAGTGAACTTCTGTAATAGTAAATTTGTCATATCATACTTTTTTTGAGAAAGTATTTTTTTTGCAATCTGTACAACAATAAGTAAAAAATAGGTTAGAAACAATTAAAATTACGTGCATCAATGATATAAGATTGAAATCCAGCGATTTGCAATACAAAAGTTACTTAAAAATACGGTTTGTATTATAAGAACTTAATTAGTAAAATTTATGAGGTAGGTCTAGCGGTTTGTGTGTATGTAACCTATGAATGTTTGCACTGTTGTCTAGTAGGTTTAGAGCTAACGTTTTAGAATGATGTTCTAAGTTGCTTAGGTATTTATCAGTGAATCCATTATCATGTCTTTTATCGTATCATCTTTTAAGTCATGTAAAATGTCTGCGTTTCGTACCAAGTATGGCGCATCACACATAGCACGTAGCACTTTACACTAAAATATTTCTAACGTTTGGTTGTTGTAGTTGGCTGCTGTAACCCACAGCTGCATGCCGTAGGTCCAGATGGGTTTGATGACTGTGTTATATAAGAGGAGCTTACTGGTTAACGATAATTTGGATTTTCTACCAAGAAGCCAGTAGTGTTGACGAAATTTCATACCACGCTGCTTGCGCTTTTTCCAGATGTGAGACTTCCACGTCAAACCCTTGTCGAGGTGCATGCTTAGGTATTTAGCCTCTGTCAGTTGAGTTAGTGGAAAATTGTTTTGCAAGGACTGCTGGAGAAGTTTCTTTACACTTTGTAAATGTTATGTGAAAGGATTTTGCTTCGTTTAATTTAACGCACCGTTTTTTGGTCCATTGTACTACTTCTTCTAAGCTCTGTTGTAGGAGATTTACGGCAACAAGTGGATCTCTATGTTTCACCATAATTAACTTGTCATCAGAGCCCACACCTTTACGGTAGAGGGATATCTGATTATATATTGTAGTGACTGCTATACTATTTTTCTAAATTAATTGAATTATTTAGTTTGATATTTAATATTATTTTCTTATTAATAACGGTAGCGCCTTAAGACTCTTTTCAGAGTTGGTTCGATTATCTAGTTTCTTATTAATTGAAATTTTATTCTAATAATGACTTTATATTGTTTAATGGCGTGAACTGTCACCTTGTACGTCAAACAGTGCTCTACTAATATTTTCAATCAAATATGACAAATATAACTTCTAGTCACCTCTTATTGACTCAATATTATACGCTAAGTATTTGATTATAATTTATTACACTTTTTTAATTTTCTTTTATTTATTATAGCTTCAATAGGACACACTAAAACCCACCTTGAACTGATCTTACTCTCCCTGCTTCAATGTCACCTCCAAATCAGCACTCCTACTGATATCCACAGCCTGTATCCCCAGTTAGTCCCGCTGTGATGCACTGCTTACTGACAAACAGCTGTCAACTTGTCAAACCCCCAGCTGCTAGCAGGAATGGCACCGTTCTACTTCACCAACGCTTCTGTCACCTTCCAGAGCTTCCTTCGTTTTAACGGCTTCACGGCAAGGTTGCTACTATCACAGATGATCCCTAATTCATATTCTTCTTCCTTAGCTCCTACTTTAGCAATCTCTGTCGTCAGTAACCAACAGAATCGCCTGAGTCTAGTCGTTCCTGTGCTATCTTCCGTTGATAGATCCACACGTCCTCAGCACTCCCCCAACATATCCAGCAATTAACAACTGTTTAACCAATGTAACTTCTTATCAATTGTATTATTTAAAATAAACCAATTCCATCCTAATCTCATTTTTTTCTTGCTTCTTCGGCTTGCTTGTATCTAGTTATAGAACCTTCCAAAATCTCTTCAGTAACTGTTACAATAATCTTCTTAATATTTCGTTTTATTTTCACCTCGTAAATTTGTTAAAACTCTTTTTAAATGTATTTCAATAACTTACATATTAAAAATTAGGGTAAAAGTTTTTATTAAAATCGAAAAATCATATCAAAAGTACATTTTATTTTCCGAGTTATTATTTTCTAATAATCATAACAAAATCTCCTTAAATCCTATGTTACAATTATTCATGCCATCTACATACTAAACTTATTTGAGTTCTACCTACTTCATCATATTATTTTAGTAGAAATTATATTTGTCATCTGTAATATGAGCATGTATTTACCTTATCACTTTCAAAACCACTATAGAATACTCAAGTGCTATACCTTTCATCTTAATTTGCATCAAATGAGTTTCATTTAAACAGCCATTTTTTTTTAATTTTTCTGAGTTGATTGTATTGATCTTCCAAATTCTATTTTTACATTTATCTTCATCCAGAACTGCTTTTTATGTATCATAACAATATATAACTTGTCATCAGCAAAAGTAGCAGAAAGTGAGTGTGGATTGGTTGGAAAATCTGCTGTGAAAATGAGGAACAAGATGAAACCAAGTACAATGCCCTGTGGCACGCCTGATTGGATTGGATGTAGCTCTGTTTGGTCTTGTTTGAAGTTTACCTAGAAGCATCGTTCCTCTAGATAGGATTTAAGGATATTATAGGTCATATCATACTGGTTTAGAATTTAGAACTAAATTACTATAATTTACGATTATTCAAATATTGATCTGACACATATTATGCGCAGCGTCATACAATATAACAAATTATGTAATTTTTTTCTGGAAAGCAATTTTAGAAAAACACAAGGTATGAACGAAAAAATCCTACCGCAATTTCCATTTTCTAATTACTAAAGCCAATTTCGGTATTTTTAAGTCTAAATCCAGGCCATAACTAAAATTTGTATGATCAATCAGTTAAACGCTATTAACTTCGAAAGCACAAATTTGAATAATCAGCTTATTTATTAATGTTTCAGACATTTACCAGTAATTCCAAAACAGAACACACAATTTGAGACAAAACAAAAACCTTACTGCAATTTCCATTGTCTAATTTAAAAATAATCCAGAACAATTATAGTAATTAACGTATTTAGAGAGGTAACCCAGTCTTAACATTCCATCATATTTTTAACACTCAAGCGAGCGCAGCGAAGCGAGAGTGGTAATTTATGTGACAAATGTTAAAACAGTTACCCCTCGAAATGCGTTCATTAGTTTATTGTTCATTGAGGCAATAATTTTGAATCAATAATAATTACTAAAACTGCTAAATCGAAATCGGACTATCATGAATATGTGTGATGTTGCTATAGTGCATGCATGTTAAATGAGTGGATGATGTATCTTAACATTCGAGGACGCGAATGCATGCATGTTAAATGAGTGGATGCATGTCAAATGTATCTTAACATTCGAGGACGCGATCATGTTAAACACTGTTTAACATTTCAATGAACAATAAAAACATTTATCAAGTAGCTCCATGCTATTTAAGTATAAAAGCGCTAAATATGAACGATCTATTAGGTGCTTTTATCACGTTTTCGATATTTCGAGTATTTTCTAGTAACTCCAGAACTTTCAGTATTTGTTTATTTTATTTTAAACTTTACTTTTAGATTAAATTCTAACCAGAATTTACATGTTAACTAGCAAAATTTTGAGACGGAATATTACAAACAGCTAATTCCATCACATGGTGGTCAAACTCCAAAATCGATAAAAAATCTTGCAATTTTAATATTTCGTAGTTTTAGTAAACTTGCTTCATCTTCCTTTAAAGAAAGTTCGTGAGAATTCCTGTTTTATTTTCAAAATTCATAATAACAGCCGTGCGTACTGCAATAATCCGGACCACCGTGAAAGAATTTTAACTTTTTTCCCCACAAACGGGCCATTATAGCTTAATTGGGGGGTAGCTGATCTGTGTGGCATCACGCTATATACTTTTCGGGCATAAAGACCTCATACAAAAATAAACGTAATTACTATCATTACAGTCTTCGAGTGCCCCTTGAGCTGTTTACATTGCCGTGTGAAGTGCTTAATTGGTGCATGACAGTTCGATGCATTTGGCAATTATACAAGGGAATTTGTAACGTTTGAGGGCTATAGATCACAAGATATTGTAACCGCATAGTTTCGACCCCTTGACATATATGGCCACCATTTACAGTTGCTCATTGCATATTCAGTGTGCTGGGTAATAAATAGGTACTACATGCTACAATGTAGAGCTCGTGCTTGAGTGTGTGTAGATATAAGATGCATGAAGTTCTTTCACATATTAATGACCTGGTAAAGCAGACATGCAGTCGACTGCTGCTTCCATACGTTCAGCCTAAAGTTTGTGTTGTTTTACAGTTAAATTTAATTTTGATGGGATAAAATTGAACCCAGCAAATTGATATGTCAATAATTGAAAATAAGGAAACAACCTTCCCTCAACAGCAAAAAGGAAATTCGTCGAAGATGCCTATGGAATTTTGAAGTCATGTATATTGTAATACCACAAAGCAATAAACTGTCTATGAAAATAATAATTATAGTTGCTGCTTTTAGCAATTTTTATTTGTGGTACTTTATGGTCGTTAGAGTTGTATTAATGTATTAAATGCTTATCTACGTTGTAAAATTTTATTTCATTTACATTTTATTACAAGAACACAAAGCTTTTATAACGAAGTCATATTTTAGAAATGCAGAACGCTTAAGAATAGTAATTAGGTTTATTTAGCACGTGATTACTTAAACGAATTTATGGAAACATTTTCCGATGTAGCAATATTAAAGAACGACTTTTTTACTTTTTCACTAATTTTAATATTAGGATGTTTTAAGGACACAGTATCGAAAAGCAAACGCCTTCGACAAGAAGCAGACCAGAGCTTACACAAATGTAATTTATGGAACGACACATCAATAGAATGAAGGAAGACACAATGGTGTCGGTAACAAGAGACAAGACGTCTACATCCCCAAGAAATATAGGAAGATCAAAAAGGCGATGAAAATTTCATTTAGACCCCGGTTAAAGAACAACCAAACACCTATAACGGAAGGAAAACTTAATGGAACACGAGAATTTTAAAGTTATGCGAATGTGAAATATTGACAACCCACATGCTTGTAGTGAAGCATCTTTACGCTCTGCTGAAAGAAGTGATTGGATAGTCTATAAAAGATAAACTGCCAGTTGTTTATAGAGCATTTTCTTCGTTTTTGGATAGAATGATTTTAGCAGACCACTTCTTGTTTTCAATGCTTGAACACTCAATATTTAAAAACCCTTTTCTAGAGCTACAAAAGATGTATGGTAGCATGTGATACGGGCCTTGGTATCCCTTGCATGTACTGCTGAGAAGTTAAATTCGTACACTCGCGGGCCAATCTGAGCTGGGAGCTGCACATTCTTGCGATTCCTGCGTACATTGTGCAAAATTTTTTAAGGCAACTGATTTATAAGCGGCCACTATCGGGGTCTGGCAGTATTTAATGTGTGCTATATAAGTTTAAGTGTCGCAAACAGCGTTTGAATTCCCGCAGACCCTTTCGTCCACGTATACAAGACAAGTACGCTAATTACGCAGCACTTCAAAGGTGAATTTGTCCCCGCAGCATCTAGTGTGGTGATTTTCCACTTATCACGACTTTCAAGATTGGATGACGCAAGCTAGAGCGTGCATTATTCAAGGATACACAGCAGTCAGCAGGCACCGAATTCCAGGTAACCTAAGAAGAATGTGCGCCTTAAGCCAACAATACTCAAATAAGTACCGACATTAGACAATTTTAATGTTGAGCTTTGAAGACATTTATTTTGATTGCGTTTTTAAAAGAATTTTTTTCAGCATTATATTTTACGCTATTTAATGTATGTTTTGCAACGTACCTGCGAGTAGCCCCAAAGTATATGGCACGTAGTTTGTTCGAGGATGTTGTCCTATTTTCTTTTTTTGTTATTATATGGGTTTTCTGAGTTTTGAAGTCAATATATTTATGTAAGCAAATCGAATGTTTAATAATTAAAGTTATATTTAGCCCAAAAACACTCAGTAGTGGACCACTTCCTGTTTTGACAAATTCTTCATAGTTGAGAACTGAAGTAATTATGAAATTTTCATGTTCACTGAACTAGGTAGTTGGATAAACAGGGCAATTAACTCCAATTAACTACTAACGCGTACGAGACCTCTTATTTAAATTTAAAGTATCCACGTGAGGAACTAAACCGCACGTACTGTTACACATGATATACAATAACACCAAAATTGTTGCATTTTAAACATCTCTTGTAAATGTTTTGAGTAATGCAGCTAGTAATTGTTGCTTATGAATTTATAGATCTTTATTCCATTCAATACCTATAAAACCAAAAAACCAACTCGTATGTGTTTATAAACTGACATAAATATAAAAACCAAAAACTATTCTGTGCCTAGCAACTCTGGCTTAATTAACTAGAAGATTGCTATATTAGTTTTTTAACAAATATAAATGTTAGCTCATGCTTCCGTCATTTAACTTTAATTACCTTTAACTTTGCCCAAAGAAAATTTGCACTTAATTTTTTATACCTGAATGCTATGTAATAATTAGTTCTTCCCAGCCTGCTCCTGATTTCATCAAATTCCTACACTTAACTCCTTAAATTCTTCTCAGGGTTCTTGAATATTTGTTCTTTTCTTCGCCGATAAAACCCTAGATTCACCACCATAGGGACGATAACACACCGATGATAAACTCGAGTTTTAGCACCTTTCAATATATCTTTTTACTCAAAGAGTCCATTCTGTATTAAATATTTTTTAATTCAATATTCGACATGTGCCAAATAAAAATATAACAAACTAGTCAGATAAAACACTTTGCTGTCTGATTTTTTTAACTAATACCAAACAAGGGTTAGTATATAAACTAACAATCTTAAACAACAGGCATCCATGTCCGTTTTTAAGTTTATCTCCAAGTTGTCTAATTGATAAATAATTACAAACTAAAATATAACAAACTAGTCAGATAAAACACTTTGCTGTCTGATTTTTTTTAATAATACCAAACAAGGGTTAGTATATAAACTAACAATCTTAAACAACAGGCATCCATGTCCGTTTTTAAGTTTATCTCCAAGTTGTCTAATTGATAAATAATTACAAACTAAAATTGAAATTTTATTAATTTTATTAACCTAAATATTTATCAAAACCATAATCTTACACTCATCATACAAAACGTAGGTTCACAATTTATATTCTTAATGACAATTCCGGCACAGCATGTGTTAGTTGCGTTTTCATTTCAATACCATTCTGCGACCATGAACTTTTGCAACAATAACAATAATCATGAATGTAACATTTGGCAAATCAATTTATACTCATGTGATTAACTAATTTCTCAAAAAAACACACTAATGTGAAAACTTTAATAATGCCAAAATGTACACAATTTCTTAATGGGAGCTTACAGGGTATTTTCATTAAAAATTAATACTGCTGTCACTGCAGTTTTTGAATGAGATACAAAATTTAAATTTTATGGGCGGATGTGTATGCAGAATAAATAGTGTAGTAAATCAGTTCTCAGTTTCTAAACAAGAAAGCTATTTTTGAATAGAAAGAGTTCTTAAAATTTTATATAAATTTCGATAACGGCCATCTATCTGTCCTACTTCTTTAAATATTTAAATTATCTGGATTTTTACAGTGGACAGTTGCTAAGTGTATTGGCCCGTATATCATAATTAGCTAATTACGGTGTAGATCAGAGTCGACGAAAACGCAGTTGCTGGTTCTGCACACCAAAAACATTGTTCTGATTCTTCCTCACCAAATTCCTCATCTTGTTCATTGACATAATTTCTTAAATGTCGGTTTACCCAAAAAAAGTTCTAGAAAATGATTCCTTGTCGCTAGCTCAGTGCACAGTGTTAATTTGGGACAATATGTGGTTATTTCGAGCCAATAAGGCAGCTATACGTCACTAGCTATTATAATGGTTTTATTCTGGATGGCACACCTGAGAATTGTGTTTGCACCTTGCATGATAGCTATCAACTCCCCTTGAAACACGGTGTACTCGTATTTCCATAATGCTATGCTTTCTTGAACATCCTGGTCATCTGAAAAGATACCAGCCGCTGTACATATTGCTGTTTTGGATACATCCGTGCAAATGGCTGTCAAGTTTAGACACAACCTCAGCCTTAGTGAAAGTAAAATGCTTCTTGAAAATACATTTAGAATAGAAACAGTCCATTATTCACCATTGCGCTCAGAAAAGACATCCCATGAACAGACCTTTTCAAGATATTCTGGTGTCTCCATCCCGTGACTTTATTGTTCCATAATCCCTTCACCCACAGCCATAGAGCCGCCCCTAATGGCATCTTTTCTACACAAAGATCTAGTTGAGAAAGACCCAGAGTAGTTTCCAAACCTGCGTTTGAGGTAGAACTATAACTATATAACCCATAATATTCAGTCGCACATACACTGAACGTGCGAGATTTAGTCCCAAAAATATGCCGCTTTCCTTTTTGTCAAATGTAACAACCCGATATTTTTGAGCTACCTCTATGTTGTTGAAGGTCGTTTTATCAGAAGAGCCCTCTGTGTCTGTAAATGTACTTAGAGTAGACATCTTATTGTAATGGTTGAAAAGCGCCCTGCTTCCACTGACCAATATTTTCCCATGCTTCACATGCTATATTGGCTAACCCTGTTCTAGCACCTTGGTAGTTTAATTTCCAATTTATTCGAGGTAAATTATCGATCCGTTGTTAGGACGTAACGAGGTCATGTCGTCGATTGTTTGCAGGTGTTCTTTACAAATGCTTTCTTAATTGCGCGCTTGGCTTGGTTATTTTTTGACAGCGTGTCTCAAGCCGATCGCACGCAGTATTTCATTGTCGACCTTTACTTTAGTTTGGGGCTATTTGATAGTGACTTGTGAAGGCAAAATAGTGTTCCTTACCTCACTTGCTTTATCAATGATTTTTATGAAATCATTTAAAGGATATTATTGGGTTTTTACCTATCACACTTGATTGCATATAGTTATCGGTGTGCAGATCTAGCTTAGAATATGTGTTCGCTTATTGTCTCTCGTTCACTATTGTAATTAGGCACTCGCATTTCGAATTTATTGAACCGACCTTGGAGTCGCTAGAAGTTGATCTGCTAGTTTTCAGCTGATTTGCAAAGCCACTGCTAAGTCCACGTTATTATATGGAAGCTTTTGTCGCTGTTTCCCATTTATTGTCGGAGTCGTCGAGGTCCATCGTTTTTATAACTGATTTCTGAAGGCCTTCGCCAAGACTCTGTTCTATATCCGACAGCTTCTTTGGTAACTGAATGTTGCCAATTATTGACCTTCGTTTTCCGGTTATCAGGGGAATATCCAAACACGAACCTATGTTATCCAAGGTAAACCTTTGTACATTACACCCGAGTCTTTGTTCAGCTCTGGTGCATTCACTGAACATACTAAATTTCTATGTGTGTGGTGGTACTTTTATTAACCTCCTGCTGTGTTTGGTTGTAACGCCCCGTTTCAATTTCGTTTCAATGGTGAGTTGTAGAAATTAGCATCTTCTTTCGGACCACCTTATATTTAAATAATGTAGCAAAGGAACTCAGGTTTCTCGCATAAAACGATTGACATTACAGATAAGACAATTGCCAGCTTTTCCGGTAGAGGCACGTTCGTTGACATTCATTCCTAGTAGGCCCTCTTGAAAACAATTGAATCGCTCGATTATTAATTTTTCAAGAAGCGCGTTGCTTACCTAAATTCTTCTCTCTCTCTTTCAGCCTCCTTCTGTCCATTGTTGGACGTAAGCCTCCTCTAGACGTTTCCAATCTTCTCTATTCTGGGACATTGCGATCCAGTTGGTTGTGATTCTTTTAAGGTCGTCTGACCATCTTGTTGGCGGTCTTCCACGGCTACGCTTGTCGGCTCTCGGTCGCCATTCCAAAATTTTCTTCGTCCATCTGTTGTCGTGTAATCTGGCCACGTGGCCGGCCCATCTCCATTTTAACTTTGTTATGCGTATTATAATGTCTTCTACACCCGTTCTCCTCCTTATTTCTTCGTTTCGGATTTGATCTCTTAGAGTCAACCCCAGCATTGATCTCTCCATTTTACGTTGTGTTATTTGCAGTTTCTTAACAGTTGTTTTTGTAAGAGTTAGTGTTTCTGCCCCGTATGTCAAAACCGGTAATACACATTGGTTGAAGGCTCTTCGTTTTAGTCTTATGGGAATGTCAGTTTTGAATATGTTTCAGAGTTTCCCGTAAGCTGCCCAGCCTAAAGCTATTCTTCTGGAGAGTTCGCATGTCTGGTTGTCTTTACTAATTTTGATTTCATGACCTAGGTAGGTATATTTATCGACAATTTCAATTACCTCGTCCTCTATTTTTATAGGTTCGCTAAGTAGTAAGTTGGTCATCATTTTTGTTTTGTTGTAGTTTATTTTTAATCCTACTTTATGTGTTGCTTGTTGTAGTTCTTCTAACATTTCTCTGGCTTCTCTTAAGTTATCTGATAATAAAACTATGTCATCTGCAAATCTTAAGTTGCTTAGTCTTTCCCCATCGATAGTCACTCCCTTATTTTCCCACTCTAAAGTTTTGAATGCGTGTTCTAGAACTGTGGTGAAGAGTTTTGGAGACATAGTGTCTCCCTGTCTAATTCCTCTTTTTATCCTTATCCTCTTAGTGTTGGTATGTAGTTTAACTGTTGTTGTTGCGTTTTCATAGATATTATAGATAATATTGGAATATCGTTGTTCGATTCTGCATTCTTTTAGTGCTCGTAGGATTGATACTAGTTCTACGGTATCGAACGCTTTTTGAAAGTCTACAAAAATTGCGTTTAAGGGACGAATGTATTCTATAGTTTTTTCGATGAGGGTTTTGATACTTTGCAGATGGTCGTTGGTTCCGTAGCCAGAGCGGAAACCCGCTTGCTCTCTTGTTTGGTAGAAGTCCAGTTTCCTCTCTAGTCGGTTGGTGATTATACGCGTGTAGAGTTTATATAAGTGACTTAAAAGACTGATAGGTCTATAATTTTCTAGATTCGTTATATCACCTTTTCTATGGATTAAGATAGTTATAGAGTTGTTCCATTGGGTGGGGATGATTTGTTTTTCTAAACTTAGGTTAAACAGTTTTTTGATTTCTGTTATAAGAGAAGGTCCCCCCCAATTTTAAAGATTCTATCAACGTTCCGTCTTCGCCAGGTGCTCTACCGTTTTTCATTTTCTTCAGAGCATGGTGGATTTCTGCTTCGGAAATCTCGGGAATATCTTCCGATCCTTGATTTGTAATTTTCAGTGTAGCATGTTCTTCTGGCTTTAATGTCAACTGGTTTTTATATAATGTCTCGTAGAATTCTTCTACGATGTTGATAATTTCTTCCCTATTTGACTTCACTATCCCTTTTTTGTCTTTTAATTTTATAATTTCTTTTTTGCCAACCGTTCGTCGGAGTACTTTCATACTTTTGTTGTCTTCTATAGTTTGTGTTATTTTATCACTTTTATACTTCCTGATGTCTTTTCTGATAGCTTTTGATACTTCTTTGTTCGCAGTGTTTATTTCTTGTTGGTTTGCGTATTTATCTTGTAGTAGTATCCTTCTATTTTCTATTTTATTCTTTGTCTCGATGCTGATCCTTTCTTCTTTTCCATCTAGTACGCAAAATTTTTCTTGGGCCTCTGTATATATTATGTTCGATATTGAGTTGTTCAATTCGTTTATGTCATTTGTTGATATCTCGTTTAGTTTTTTGTTCATATATTCCACAAATTTCTGTTCATCTTTAGGCTGTGTCCATGTTTTTATTTTCTTTTTCATTACCATTTTATTTCTTTCTTTGCTGGTGTTTATCTCTACTGTAGCTCTGATCATTCGGTGGTCGCTACCGGTTGTAAAGCTATTCAGTACTGCCACATCTTTGATTATATATGTCTTGTTCGATATTATGTAATCGATCTCGTTGCGTGTTTTGCCATTCGGGCTTCTCCACGTCCATCTTCTGTGGGTTTTTTATGAAAGAAGCTATTCATCTGGAATAGGTTGTTTTCCAATAGAAAGTTCAACAGAGTGTCTCCTCTTTCGTTTCTTCCCGGACTACCAAATTTACCTAAAGCATACTCGGCTGAATCGGATTTTATCCCTATTTTTGCATTGAAATCACCACATAGTATTGTGAAGTGGGCAAGACCTAAATTCTTGGAGTCGGCTAATACGGCTCTTGTTTTAAACATACGAAAACCGCTAGCGCGTTGGTTTTTCACAAACGGCCGCAAACAGCCTGGTAAGAATGCTCATCTAATTTATTTTTGCGTACTAATTTCGACATTTAGGCTGGCTCCCCTGCGCCTTCCATAAACTAAAACCGCCTCGGCGTTGTTTTCTGCACAAACGGCCGTAATCAGCTTTGGTAAGAATGCCTCTTCGAGTTGAATTTCGCATACTAATTTGAATATATAGGCCGGTTCCCATGCGGCTTCTTTAGCCTCCCAATTTCGCTTCTACAAGCTAGCCTTCCTGTCGCAGTTAACTGCCTTCTTAATAGTGGCGTCCTTGGATTCTAAGAATTATGAAGCCAAGTTCGGCTTAGAAGTCTTCTTGGACAAGATGCAACATACTAGGATTTCCCCTCCTGATCGATTGATACTACATTGTAAGTACATGCACTTCTCAGAGTTTTTTTGTATCGACAAAAGCAATTGCCGCAAATATATCAGTTCTTACTAAGGCCTTAGAAATTCAAACTTAAGCATGTTTAATTACTCTTTTAATCAATCAAATATTAGCGCTAAAGAGCGAAAATTTAATCGTTTCCAAATTGCTGAAATCAGCATGTACCTGCATCTCAAATTAGCCGCGTCGTTTGGGCATCGTGCACACATGTCAATTGCGATATCAGAGGTGGTTATCCTGATTTGTAATCCGAGCTATAATTAGCTATTTGTAACTTAAATACTTGGAAGTTGATTCCTATTTATGATTTATTTATTTGATAGGCAATGGTCCTACAAACATAAATTGCTATCACTTAGCCTTCATGGCTTATGTATATAATTCATGTGTTACAGCGACTTTTGGGTTTGATTAAATGCCCCTATTGCTGTTAATTGTTTTATGCTCTTTCCGCAACCCCTCGAGCTGTACAATTTAGATGCAGGTATGCAGCGAAGCACAAAAGGTAGGTGGCGTATTATTAATTAACTAGTTTTGTTTTTTATGTCGTGAGTAACGACATCACGACCAAATTTGAATAATCTTACTGCTCAATTTTAAAGCCCGAAGCATTTTCTTGCCTAGTTCTTACACCACACCATATTCTGCTGCGAGTTAAAAAAGCTAGCCCAAGCCGTGTCAACCCCTCGTCTAAAGGAGCGGTACACGTAAATAGCGCCCGGACGAGAAGCTCGATTAGGTTTGACTGGGTTCTTGCATGGTAATTATGGTGAGTAGGGCAGATAGGTTAATTAAATACGATAAGGCTTAGGAATCTAGGAAAAATCTCCCACCTACCCTTATGTTATAATTGCATGTAATAATTATTTACCAGTAGTACGCATTTATGCAGTCAGCATGTTGCGTGTGAATTATTTGATTTCAAATGAGTTAGATTGGGAATTATTATCTCGGAATGTTGACCCTGTTGAACGCAGAGTAGAGGACAATCAAAAATTGCTTAGCACCCAAATCAGTTTTGACGTTTTTGACGTCACCGTAAACTTATAATTGTTCGCTTATTAAACGTTTTTGGAGCCTGTTCCATATCTTAGCAAATTTGTTTATGAACATTTTTAATGAGTTTAAGAGTTCTAGCAAGTTAATTGGCTTATCGGTTATATTGAGAGACACTTTGGTATTTGAACACTTTATGGGTATTCTAGAAAAAAGCCGCACGCCATCTTCATTGCAGCTAGTCAGCTGTGCAATTCGTCCATGTAGCCTAGACGATTGTTTGGTACGATTTGTAGCTGGTTCTGATTACTAGTCTGCTGCGTTTGAAGCTTGAACTAAAAATTATTTGCCGTTCGTGGCACGTTCCCTCTATCTATCTCGCTACCAAATGTAGAACGGATCGATAGATCTCTCTGCAGTGTAGGCTTGTTGATTACGATTCAGTGGATTATTAATCAGCATATTCTTCCTAAGTTCCTTGTCAAATAGCTCTTCTTGCGGTTTTAAAGGAATTATGTTTGGCTGATGGGACGATAAGACAGTAATCTGTGAAAATTGGTTTAGTTATGAAAAGTAACTTTACTGTATTCCAGCTCCTAGCAATAGATCTACAGTGCTTTCGTAAAGTAGTGGATAAATTCGTTAAAAATTCCTAGAATAACTTTTGGAAAAAACGTTGGGACCCATCGATTTTTATTTTTATTTTTTCATTTTTTCAAATAAAATGTATACATACAGGGTGACCCGCGTATGAGGTATGACATTATCGATGTTTTTTAATGGCAACCCCTTTTTGATTACGGAATTTGAAAGATCGTATTTTTTTACTTACGCTAAGCTGATTTTTCAGTATAGGTCACATGACCAAAAATTAAGAAAAAAAAATAAAATTGCAAAATACTACATTTATGCTATCGGGCTAGAAGAAGTACAACAATGATTAACCACTGGCACTTACTAAAACAACAAATATCCTACACAGTATCTATGAAAATGTTTCTTCCACCCTATATCAGTACCAAGGTAGATTTAATTTAAAGAAACAAACATTGTTTCATGTAATGCACCTTTATTTTTCACTATTCTGAAGTTACGTTGTGAATATTCCTACATCAAAATCAAATAGGAGAAGAATAGTTTTCTAAATCGTGTCATTCGGTGTTTTTACTAAAATATTCGCTTTTAACATTTCAGCATTGAAAGTACTTATTTTCCAATATGAAAATATCAAGTGGCACATTTTCTAAGGTTACTAAATCATAAAGGTACCGCCAACTGCGCAAACATATATCTTTTGTCTCTTTTAATTTGGGGTTTCTGTTATTAGTGTCTTACTCTCACTCTCACTGTCTTACAATGTTCTGTCCTTTTTAATTTGGGGGAACAAAATCTTGGAATGGAATGGCGGTACCTTTATGTATTTAGTGACCTTAACATTTTCCCTGTCTTTACGCCCTCTGGTGCATATTTTATTCAAAGACAACTTACAGCGCTCAAACTGTAAGCAGGAAGTTTTCGGGGAAATAAATGACAAATGTCAGCCTGTCGACTGTTTTCAACTACCTAGGACGGGAGAAGAATTTCTGCCATTTATTAGAATAATATACTGAGGAAATGGAGCTGTCATTGTGTAGGGAAGGATTACATCGCATGACGACAGAAACTTTCGCTTTCCACGGAGCACACAAAGGGCGACTTTTTGCTTTTTAGGAAATTGAGTTTTAAGCGCCCTTTCGCGGCAAAGGACGTTCGTCACTACTTTTTCGGTTGTCAGATGCTGATGTCGGTTGAGTAAGGTTGGGGTTGTACCTGCAGGGTGTTTTGTTTAATTTTTTATTCTGAAGAACTCAAACAAAATTATTCTTTTATCTTGATTATCGAATACCTGATTTTGAATCTGCCTTCTTAAAATAATGACAGATCGCTATGCTTTTAACTTCAGCTACTCTAAAAATAATTTAAATTTATTTAAAAATATTCCAATAACCAGATTTTCAGTTCGATTTCGAGACGGTCACACTTCCGGTATGTCTACACGAATATCGGCTTGTCAGTGCCAGGAAGTTATTGTAACCTTCGTCACTGACCTTTCTGTCATTTTATCTTTATGGCATGTGCAACGCATAACGTAGTATTAATAATACATGAATAATTGGAATTTCTATGCTGCATTGTTTCTTTATCGCCCTGATTTTTCGAATTCCTTCCATGACAAACATGCTGTTGTAATCTAAGCAGTTTTAAAGCAGACGGTAAGATAGTAGTAAGGTATTCGTTCGATAGACTAATATCCGTTTCGGTATTCTAATGCTATTATAAACTTGCTTGTGGAAACACGATATATGTAGGTTAGCTCATGGGTGTTAAATAATAAGTTCGTTGTTGAACTTTTGAACGTTTTAGGGTGAACCTTTGGTTTGATAACCACGGTATAAGATATGCAATTAACCGAGCAATACGAGCTTTTACTATTTAGAAAAACCTTAATTGCCTTCTTCTGTTTAATGTACAATATTTTATGGTATCGCCAAGGGCAATTGTGTATAAGAAATTCTTGTAAGGGATGTTCTTAGGTTATAATTTAAGGGAAAAGACATTTACTCAACAATTTTGTATTAATATGCATAACAGTTGCTTATTTATAAGTGCTACAATATATAGTATTTCAAAAACATTAAGCCAAACTTAAGCAAACGTTGAAACAGGAAAATGTTGCATATAAACTTTTCCTTTTATATTCTTTCCCGTTGAGTTACACTTTTTTAAATTCCGTACGAATTGATTTCCATTAGACTAATATTGAAAAAAGTACATTTTTGTTTAAAATAAGAAATTTATTTACTTGGAAACTTAGTTTTACACTAAAATGTAAAAACTGTAAAATAACTTTTCTCCTCTTAAATGGAGTATCATTTGAAGTTGGCTACTATTGTGGAATAATTCTGTCTATCCATGTATAAGTGTTCTTTATTTTTGATTTGTCCGTTTCTTGACATTCCTCGAACATGACTTTCTCTACCTTCGTATACCTCTTTTTCCCTAATTTTTCATTTTAACTCTCCATTGTTGTATGTTGTTTGAGCCCCATTACATGACCGAGGTATAACGCTTTTCTTGTTTTTACAAGTATTATAGTAAGCAGTTAGGGTCGTATGTTTATAATGTCTAGACCACTGTCGTTGCTATTCGGTATGTCCAACTTTTTAAAGCATCCTTGAATATGACCACATCTGAAACGCCTGCACTTTAACAGGTGCTCTTTCTTTCATGGTTTATGTTTCGCAACCATTCAGAAAGCAAAGACCAGATGTAAAATTTTAGTATTGTTAGTCAGATTTCTGATGATAATTTGAATTTACATTAAAACCGATTTATTTTTATAAAACCCATTCCTGTGATCTCTATGAGTCTTCTGATTTTTCTAAATAATTTAAATTGCTATTAGAACACGAACATTTCGGAAGACAAATGTACTTCCGTTTTCAACAATTAACTTTTTAAATTAAAAATTAACTATAACTTAGGTTACTTTACTGGAAATCTAGTAGTGTGCGAATAGCCTCCCTAGTAAACAGCTTAACACTGACAGCCGACTACTTGATTATATCTTTAAGAATGGATAACCCACTTTTATTTATATCAAGTGGTGAGCGGATAGTCCAGCGACCAACGCTTACCTCTCAGGCGGCCGACTTGGGTTCGAATCCCGGCGACTCTAGAGTTTAAAAATCGTACGTTCCCAAGCTACCATGCTAACGCCTGTGGTGGTCGTTAACCCCTAACAAGGAAACTCTTCGCCCACTTTCGACTGGCAAGGCTAGCCATCTACCCGGCCTAAGGGCAAAGAAGACTCATAGAACCACTTTGTGGTTAAAACATGCCCCTGGCCTATAGTAACAAGACGAAATATATTGCTATGGTATATAGAGGCCATGTATTACATTAAATACGGTTATTTATTTACATGAATCTAAAATGAAAAGTTCAATACAGTAATTACACTGAAATGATAAAATGTGGAAAATTGTGTTAATGATTGCTTATTTAATTGAATAATAATTGAAACTCAAAGATTCAAAGTACATTTTAAAAGAAAGTTATTACATAATGAGTACAACTTGATGATAGTAACAAGAATTAACAATAAATACAAAGTTGAATGTTGCATATGACAGAATAAAATTCTATTTGTAACAATTTATAAAGTGAGCACCATTCAAATTTATTTATAACATGTAACAGACAGGAATAATGGTAGTCTAGGATAGCAATAAAAATTGGAATTATTATTAAAATAACAACTTTGAAAAACAACGTGTAAATTGGAGTTTGGTGAAAATAAATTTGAAATTTGACCCTATTTATTCTATTTTAAATGCTATTAATATAAAAGGGTTACTAATAAATGTGTACAAAGTAAAAGCAAGTGAAACATATGAGAAGAAAATAAAATTTAATTAAATAAATAAATATATGATATGGTATGACTACAATATTAACAAGTAAAAGAAGCAAGAAGAATAAGAATTGGATATAATTGACGGAGTTTACAATACAAGGAATAAAGAATTACATTAATTGGAGGATTATTATTATTGGTTGGAGTTTTTCGTGGACGTATTCTGATGAAGCGAGAACTCATTGGATTGGAACCAGTTGGAGGAGACCAGTTGGACTGTATTGACAAGGGGAGATCTTGAAGGTGTTATATTGTACTGACGGTTGATGACGTGGATGGAGATGGATGGACCTAAGGCAGTATGCAGTCAATTTACAATTACATGAGGAAATAGACTTACCCGTGAGGAGCTGGACAGAAGGAGATTGCAGGAGTGACAGTTGTGCAGGGCTAGAGAAGGAATAGGTGACAGCCAGTATCTTGAGGTGTTGCGGATAAGGAGGCAGTTGGATAGTGACCAGTGTGTCGTAGCAAAGGAGTGAAGGGTTACAGGTAGCAGGACAGGATCATACCAAGGTGATTCTGAGTTGGTCTGCAAAGTAAGAAATCCAGGTGGGTGAACACTAAACTGTTTTGAGGTAATTCTGAAATAAGAAATAATTAGAAAAGTGTATTAAGATATAATTGAATACTTATAGTAATATCATACAATCAAAACCGTTGTAAAGGATTTTATTTATGTCATATTGATTGAAAAGTGTCATTAAACACTGTTTGGAAATAATAGTTGACAGCAAGTGACATTCAGTAATTGCAGTTCAAATAAAAATAAAATAGCAACAAACAACTAACTAAATTTTGGCGAACCATACCCTGAGCAAAGAGTACTCATGCATTTTGAAATATAATTCAATTGATTTATAATAAAGTTAAAGTTTTGACCTTTGAATTAAATAAGCATACAATAATAATATCATATTTAGTCTTGGTATAATTATTAATATGTATTGGAACGTGAAGCAAAAGTAAATATAAAATCATACACACGTATCCAGTGCATAAGTAATGGTCGCTCAAAACGTGGGGCAAAAGTGTGATTATTAGTCAGTTTGTTAGAACATAATTAAGTAAGTAATTGCGACATAAGTGTCAGGATAGGTAAAATAAAATAAATCACGTTTTGGAAAGTAAGAATTAGGTAATTGAGATCAAATAAAGGAACAGTCAATAATAATAAGTAAAGTTTTCTGATAAAGATTCATTGTTGAACAAAAATACAAGGATTTGCAAGTTGAGATAAGGTTTAATAAAAGTAAATACGTTTTGAGTACAAGTTAAAATTTGAAATTATGGCTGATAAAAGAACTACAAGAAAAATCAAGAAGATTGAAGAGGAAAAAGAGGTAGAACAAGAAGAAATGGAAGTAGTAGAGAGTGGTGCTGAAGTAGAAATTGAGGAAATGCAGCATGAGGTAGGTGTACAAGGAGATCAGGTGAGAATTCAGGAAGAATTAACAGGAAAACAAGATGAAATGAAACAATTTATGGAAATTATGCAAACAATGATGTTAGATTTAAAGAAAGATTTACAATCAAATAAAAAGGATGCAGAGGAAAATAAGAACGAGGCAGAGAAGAAAGCTGAGGAAAGGGAAGGTAGGTTGCATGCAGCAATTGAAAGAACTGCAGAGGAAAGTAAGAAAACTACTGATGAGTTGAAAAAGGAGTTGCAACAGTCAATTGCGGAAAAGGCAGAGGAAAGTAAGAACGAGGCAGAGAAGAAAGCTGAGGAAAGGGAAGGTAGGTTGTAAGCAGCAATTGAAAGAACTGCAGAGGAAAGTAAGAAAGATGCAGAGGAAAGGGAAGGTAGGTTAAGAGAAGCAATTCAGAGTATTGCAAATAGGTTAAAGAAGGGTTTAAAAGAACCAATGCAGTCGGAGAAGCTGTTAGATGAGGAAGACGATTCTGCGGAAAATGGTAAACTGGTAAAATATATTGAAGTGGTAAGTAATAAAGAATTAAATGTGGTAAGTGGAGGAATAATAAATAATATTACAAAGTACAAGAACAATAAAGATTTAAGAAGAAATAAACGATTTTATAAAGTAAATAGAGTAACAGGAGGTTGTATAATTAAAATAAATAAATATAAGAAGAATATACAAAAGGAAACAGTTAAACCAAGACTTTTTTTTTTTTTTTAACAACATTATTGTCAGGTCAGCACAAAGTGCTATTCATGACAGAGAGTATTATTATACAATTGAACGTTATTTCACTATGCACTAATTATGTTAGATCACTTTAGAAGTTTTTGCAAGTTTTTACATAGTTTATTCAGGCAGTCTTGGTGAACAATTTTTAGCACTTAATTTTACTCACTGTCGCTGGTGAGGAGGTCTATTGGCATTTTACGTTTAAGTCTAGTGTGGAGTGATCGTTTACCGAGATTATAGTACACTGCACCATCGCACTGATCAATGTTAGCATAAAATGATCTAGACACTGTTGTTATATAGTTATGTATACTAGGAATGTTCGTTTCCCTGTGTAACTGGACGTTTCTAACGTACCATTCGGCGTTGGTGATAATGCGTAGCACTTTATTTTGTAAAATTTGCAGTTTGGTCAGGTTGGTTTTGGAGGTTGCGCCCCAGACACTGCATCCATAGGTGAAGATAGGGCGTATGATTGATGTGTACATGAGGGTCCCGCATTCAATTTTTAGTGAAGATTTTCTATTCATAATAGGGTATAGCATGCCTAATCTTGCGTATGATTGCGATAATTTTTTATTTATGTGTAAGCGCCAGGTTAATCTTCTGTCCAGAAAGAGTCCAAGATATTTCACGGCACTATCTTTTGGGTTCCATGCTATAGAGCTACCATTTATAACTATATTAGGCGGGTCAATAGGTCGACGGAGTGTAAAAATTTTAGTTTCACACTTATCAGCATTAAGTTTTATGCACCATTTACTAAACCACTGATTAATTTGATTAACACTGTCTTGAAGTATTGTTGCTGCTGTGTTAATATCGTGTTTTTGCGTAAGGATAGCCGTGTCGTCAGCATACATACATAGATCTGCTCCGGGTGTTGCAGGGATGTCATACATAAATATATTAAATAAGGTAGGGCCTAATATAGAACCTTGTGGTACACC
>CALNHX010006648.1:0-85690 GCA_940337035.1 Agriotes lineatus
AAGCCAGCCCAAAGCCTTAGAATTAAAAGTACTGTAGCGTCGGTATTTTTAATTGATAGAGTGGCTAAAATCAGAACCAATACTGAACATTCAAGCTGAATGAAGACTCGATGCATAAGTAAAAAGAAGGTTAGATTTTATAGTTTTTTTGCTGTAACATTTGGAACAACCTACATTATTAAAGGTGGATTACTGTAAGTTCCATTGTGCGTCCTCAGCGTGGTATGACATCACGTATTTACGTTTTCAAACAATTTTGCAAGGACTGATTTCGTGTATATGTAAAATGCGTATAGTAAATCTGCAAAAAAATTGGATCTAGGTAGAAATGTGAGATATATGTTTTAAAATGTATCTAGATACACATACATAATTTAAAAATGAATCTAGATCCTTTCTAGATACATTCTAAAATAATATGGGCCGGTTGTAGAAAGCAATGGTAAGTCTGGTGTTAGCTAACATCGCGTCAAAGTGAACAATCTCGCATCAAATTTTATTTACTAATGTATTAGTTCCCATAAGCATTTGAGATTTGATTCGTTTTTGTTCACTTTGACGTCGCGTTAGCTAACACCAGACTTAACGTTGCTTTCTGCAACCGGCCCTAAATCTTACAACTTAACAAAAATAATTGCAGACCCACAATTTAGTCTTTACGACTGCAGTTAGACAAGTGCTAGAATAACAAACGTTGAAGTAAGTAAATAAATAAATTAATAGAAAAAATAATATTTTATTCTCCACGTCACAATCTTTACACAAGGGGTTCTCAACTTGATTCCTTGAATACCCCTTTATAAAATTTTGCAAAGTAACTGTACCCCTAACTCCATTGAGCGTGTAGTTGGTTAGCATCCTTTATGATATCGGGGAAGCAAGTGAAGAGTTGTCAATTTTGACAGAAGTACTTACTTGTATGAGATGTTCACAACTTAATAAAATCACAAGAAATTACACGGATACCTAAATTTTATATTGGTTTTGTGAATGGAATCAAAAGTCATTTATTTCACATTAAAACATTTTTCTTCTTCTTTATTATAGGTTTGACAACCTGTTTTCTTTCACCATTCTGATATTTTCTGGCGAATCTGCTGAACATGATAGCCAACTTTCCGCCCATCGTTTTAGTGGTCTTCCTAGTCCTTTCTTTTCTAGAGGTTTCGAGTTCTTTGCCATCGTTATCAATCTGTTGTCAGCTCTTTCTACATGATCGTTCCATTCTTTGCATCCTCTCTTCACAAGTTTTCCTACATTGGCAATATTACACTGTTCTCTAATATTGTAATGATAGGCCCTTAACTATAAAGGGTTTAGTAAAAATATAAATAATAAATAGGGCAAATCACCAATTGGTTTTAATAAAAGAATTCTGTGTTGTGTCAATCTCAGGGCTTATTAAAATACTGTTGTAATTAATATTTGCAAACATAAATGATTTATTGCTCTTTATATTTTATTCATTTGCAATCACTAAATTAAAGCTCTGGTCTAGCATGAGAAGATTCTTTATCAAAGGGGTAGGTTCAACAGTCAGTATTACAATTACTTGCGAGTAGGGCTTATTAACATGTTGAATTTCTATCTCACAGCTTTAACATACAAATTAACTGTAACCCCAAATAGTTCGCTTGTACAAGAAATTAGGGTAATTTGAATTCCAAACACCAAAAATGGCAAAATCAGGTAAATTACAATGCAAATGAAATGACGTAGTTTCCGGCTAACCTGCTTGTTTCTGCAACGTAGGAACGCTCTGATGTCCAACTGTTTTATTTTCTCTGATGTCAAAAGGCATGCTGACCCGCAAATGTTTTGTATCCGGCTTGAAATCTTCTCCAAATTTACATTCCCAAGGGACGCCACCTCAAATACCCGAATCTGGATGAATCTATGCAGCTGGAACCACGTTCACAACCTTTTACGATGTCCAATCTTGATGAAACCCAAAATTATGGGCCTTTGGCAACAGTATCCTTGTGAATTTTACCTTGCAAAGTGGGCTTTGTTGGCTGGCTTCACACAATGAAAGGACACCAGGGCAATTACAAACTGGGTGATGGCTTCTTGCTCCAAATTTCTGCACCCAGGCACTCAGGAAAGTCTGCTATACACGTTGCACATTCTATTCTTGCTGGCTGATATCTCTATCTATTGGAAAAGGGGCCCCTAGGTTGAACGTGCTTGGATGATCCTTCGCAGAGCTGGCCCTATTCACTGGGATGTGTTACCACGATGAAAATTACACTCACCGATACTATGCACACTGGTGAATATGAAAAACTAATTTTTGGCTGACACAGATAACTTTTTTATTTTTAAATTTACATGAAACTGGAAGCACCTCTTGCATCCAACACGTATTTTATAAGGTTGGTTTTCTTTTTACAATTGAGTGTCTCGTATCCTAGTAACCTAGATTTACCATTGTTTTATGAAAAAAGGTTTGATATCATGTTTTGTACTTAAGAACTAAACTTTTGATAGAATGTTTTTAACTTGGGAACTAAACTGTCTTTTTCGTGGAAATTGTCAATCGTAACACTTTACACTTTAAGTCACTGCTTTTTCACAATTAGTTTTAAATGCACTGTTTCACATGTTTATAATTAGTACTGCACAATAGTGTGTGTCTTGTAATAGGTTGCCTTTTCTTGCTGTATTTTGCACCGTTTCTTTACCCGTCAGCTCTCTTACCGATTGGTGATTTAATTTTGAATACTTCACAAACCATTTCTATCTTATATTACATTCACATTATTGTATTGATGTAACTAAATCAAATCTGCCAGCTACAGAAATTAAGGTGCGCTTGCCATTCTGAACATCAATTATGAAGAAAACGTTAAACGTAACCCTTTTGATTCTGCCTTATCTAATGCTAATCTTTCTCAATGAAATTATAGTTACTGCTAATCATATCACGCGCATTTGTTAGTGTAAAATACTGACTTTATCTTGCAATAAACAAAACATTAATTCTGTGCTTATCTTGAATTATTCTTTCATTTTCGTGTTAGTCTGGCAACCAGAATTGCTGTGGGCAGTAAACCATTGCAACATATTCTGTCCATTTAGTCTTTTCCACGATCCTCCTAAGCATGTTCATCTCTGCAGTCCGTAAGAGTTATTTTTGCAATCCATCAAAATGAAATTTGTAAATTATTCTTAGACATAATAAAATTGATATTGTACTTGAACATATAATTAGAGAAAGCCAAATTAACACGAATGTTAACATCTTACAATACGCATACCAGTGTTTAGCGTATGCAGATGATCTTATACTAATGGCAAGAACTCAGGAAGAACTGAAAGGGCTGGTAAGGAAATTGGAGGATAAAGCAAAGACTGCCGGACTAATCATAAACGAAGAGAAGACCAACTACATGATATTAGGAGATAGAAGACAAGAACCCAACCAGCATCTAGTGGTAAAAAGTATCAAAGGAGGGAAGGAATATAAATTCAAATGTGTAAACAGCGTAGTTTATCTAGGGGTGGAGGTAAACAATGAAGGGGATATAACGCAAGAGATAGAACGGCGATTAGTGGCGGGGTACAGGTGTGCGGGATCCCTCCAAAACATTCTAAGTAACAAAAACACATCGCGGTCGCTGAAAGTGCAAATATACAAAACCATAATTAGACCAGTGATAACTTATGCAAGTGAAACGTGGGTTCTAACAAAAGTTAATTGTGACAAGCTGGAGGTGGGGGAAAGGAAAATCTTAAGGAAAATGTTTGGAGGAATAAAGGAGCAAGGTGAATGGAGACGACGAACAAACGCAGAAATATCACAGATCTACAAGGAACCCGGAATAAAAACTATAGTACAACAAAACAGACTTCGATGGGTGGGACACATATGGAGAATGGGAGAAGAAAACCTCACGAAAAAGATATTTAGGACGGAGCTAGGTGGGCGAAACCGAAGAGGTCGGCCAAACATAGAATGGTGGGACAACGTGCTACAGGACTTACAAGAGTATGGTATAACGGACTGGGAACAAATAGTACAGGACAGGAAATTATGGAAGAAACGAGTCAAAGCCATAGGCCTGCAGGCCTAAAGCGCTGATATATTTAATAAAATTGAGAGTAGTTCAAAAGTTGTTTAAAGTAGTAAACGGTTTTGTGTGCCAATCGAGTTAAACATAACTTAGGTACATCACACTTCAAAATTTTTTTAAGTGTAAAGTACTATTACATGCTTGACAACTGCCAAAGTTAACCCTGTGGGATGTTCACAATTTAATAAAATCAAAGGAAGTCACAGGGTTACTTAAATTTTAAATTTTCACTTATTTCACGCTGAATTTTTTTTCCAAAGTGCATAATATTGACAGACATTTGCACTCTGTCAGAATGAAATTTGTAAAATGTTTCAAGACTTAATAAAATTGGAGGCAATTCATTGGTAATTTAAATGATGTAAATCATTTTGTATAAAGAGGGCTAAATATAACTTACTTCACACATACTTTTTTTAAATGGGAAAAATAGTAGGGTCAGTTGAAGTAATGCGGTAATTGTTAACGCTTTTTGAAATTTCAACTTCAACAATTTCTGCTGGAAAGAAAAAATTTTTTGGAATTCTAATCAAATGAGCATACATAAATCAAACAAGTAGTGACACTCAGCGTCGGTTTCTTTGATGTCAAATTACCCATTTGAATGACCTTGAACGGCTTCTGGGGGGGGGGGGGGGGGGGGGTACTTTCCGATATTACCAACAGATAGCGCCACTGCTTTAGCAGATCAGGATTGGTAGCAGGGCCAGTAACTGGCTCTGATTGGTAGAATTTTGTGCTGCCATCTGATAGTCAAGTTTAGAAATACCCCTCCAGGTACTGTCCTTGGCACTCTAGACAGGTTTCAACATTTGGCATGAGTGTCTATACTTGTTTGATTATGTACGCTGGTACATCCTTTTTAAGTATATCTGAGTCAATAGTTTTTTAGATACACACCTGACATATTTATCTCGTGTTTACAATTACCCCCTAGATATTTACAAACAATTAACCAGTTTTAATGGATAATTGTAAACACATATAATAGAACTCGAATGATGTAATTGAAAGCAGATGGGGGCATTTGTATACTTACTGTTAAAGCAAGTTTAACGAAAAGACTTATGTAATTTAAATCTATGTTTACAATTACCCTCATTTTCTCCACAACCCTGCCAGTAAAGCAAAAAGTAATTTAATAAACATTGCTTTATTAGAAGAAACTCAATTATAATATTATATAAGCACTTATGATAATAATAAATTGAAAACGATACAGATTTAAGCCACTTCAAATATGTCTATATATCCAGGAAACATATATTGAGATGGTTGAAAGCTCACAATTTAATTCTGTATGCAGAGAGAAATACTGAACAAAGTCAATTAAAGCACAGAGTTGAAATATTTTATTTAATTGCAATCTAAACAGTAGTTGAAGTTATTAAATGCATTGGAAATGAGATGCAAGAAGTATAATTAGAGGGATAAGGGCTAGCATAAGCAAAGCAGATTTCAGAGGGATTGAATTTGAAGTTTGAGTAAAAGAAAGATTTAAGATGCTAATATAATATAAGTAATATGATAGGTCTGAGCATATTTGAAGCCGGACCAAATGTAAGTAAATAATAATACAAAAGGTTGGTTATGTGCATAATGAATATGAGCGTAGAGTTAGTAATAAACGTACAGGCCAGTGAAAAGCAAGCCAGCTGAAAGGTAGATGGAACGCGAAGCAAGATAAGATAGAATTTGCAAAGAGCAATACAGAACTAGGGCAACTGAAATGAAGAATAATCAGTGACTTGTTTAGAATTGAACTTGAGTGCCAGTGCATTTTAAAACTAAGTGTTCATAGTAGAGCGGTGATAAAAAGCGTTTTATGTGACGAGAAAGAACAATTTTTATGTATAAGAAATAAAGACAATTTCTAGTTTTAAGCAACAAACATGTTAATTAAATTTTATTTCTTTACGTGAAATTGTAACTAATACTTGTTTTCTTTAAACAATATCAGATCTCGGTTACTAGGTAACGCGATGCTCATTTGTTAAATAATAAGAAATTAATTCCTGTTGTGTCAAGTGGTGGGCAAATGCTGCTCCCGAATTTTGCTGTTTTTACATAATAAAAATTAGTTGCCACGTATAAAAAATATACCAATTTATTCTACAAGTTACCGGGCATCAGTGGGAGTGTTAGTAAAAGTTTCCCCTTTAAAAAGTTTAAAAATTGTGCAAACCAACTTCGGCTTGGGTTCGGCTACGAGCACCTGGATATTTCGAGCTGCGACACCAGTCCATTTGAACTTCAGAAGCCAGGAAGATATGTAAGAGCATCCCAGAACAAGATTTTGGTCCAGGGAAGCGACTTACAGCGAATAAGGACATCGGCGTCACCTTCACCCGCTCCAAGGCGAGATCGGCGAAAATTTCAAAGGTACGATTTGGCATGTTTTTATGTGATTGGAGTCCGGAAAGCTAGTGTATTTCGAGAATACACCTTGCTGAAGAGATTCATCGTGTTTCCGAGCATCCAGATCCGTTCCAGTTCGAGTAAATTGCGTGGCGTCACCAGAAAATGCGATTTTAGCCAGGATTTGGAGCTATCATGAGAAGTAGAACAAAAGATAGCTAGCGTCGTTTTACGTCACAATCTGAAACAAAATCAAGTTAGTTATTACTAGGCGAGAGTTTGCTTCAGTTTACTTGTGGTTTCTTACAAATTACGCTTTTGAATGTCAAAATAAAACGCTGTATGCACTCGCGAACCTTTTGTGGTTAAGTTAAGTTTGTGAGGTTATGCGTAATTGAAGCGAGTAGCGCGGTTCTACTAAAATTTGGCGTATTTGAGCTACTCTGAGTTAAATATTCTAAAGAATAATTTTAAACTAAAACTCAAATTTGAATCTAACCTGACATATTAGTCTTGTGTTTTGCCTGAGCAAGCCCAAAGAAATATTGCAATTCGATAAAATATAGAAAGGGGCAATTAACCATTGTATTAAAGAGTAATAAATACATTTTGGTGACTTGCCTTATTTAATTATTTATATTTTCACTAAAGCCTTTATTAGTTGAGGGCATCATCATTACAATATATCACTTTACGATCACAGGATTTGGCAGGACAGCTCTGATTTGGTCGAATGAAGTGAAAGGCACATCTTTTTCATTTAAAGTAAATTCCTTTCTAGTTAAATTGCAAGCTTTTAAACCCACTACTGAAATATCTCCATTACTGTCATCAACTGATTGCACAACATACGTATATTGATAACGACTTTTTCTTCTTAAGCCACCAACAAAACCAACTAATAAATATTTTCCTGTTGTTATTTCGTCTCACACAGGATCTTGATAGTCGACTTCTTGTATGCTTTCTGACTGTGAAACTGTATTATTATTTTTATCATCAGAGACAGCTTTCAAATTAGTTGGAGTTTCTGAGTTTCGTTTCATTCTCTTGTAATAACTTTCAAGATCAACTAGATCAAAAAAATCTTCAGGAAACTGTGCAGTATCGACTGGGCAGATGCCAGTGGTAACAAACTCGGCTATAATATTAAAAGCCACCATTCCTTCTTTCCATACATCTGTCAAGAGTTCTACAAATTTTCTTTTAGGGAGTCACGATGTTCCTTTTCCCATTTGAGTTTTACCATTCATACTCAACCAACTTCTTCTCCCACTTTGTTTTAATGGGCTCGAAAACGCACTTATCTAAGGGTTGGAGTGGATCAGTAAGGTGACTTGGAAACCTCATCAGCTTAATATTGTTATCAATGGCAGCTTGTATAATATGCACACTGATATGCCTAGCATAACCATCATATAATAATAAAGCAGTTTGTTCTGAAAGAGCATTAGGTTTCCGAACTTCTGTATCGTGTTTAATAAATACATCAGAAAACCAACGAAAACACTGTGGCTTCTCCATCCAACTGTTGGTCGAAGCACCTGGACATGCTTTTTCTGATATCCACCTTGCCTGAACTGCTGCGCCCTTCAAAACAATAAGTGGTGGAAGATATCCGCCATCTGGAGATATACAAGCTAAAGTTGTTGTTACGTCTCTGCCGGAACCACCAGAAAGTTTGCTTAAACTTGTTCCCTTTACACCTATAGCACACATTCGTGATGGTTGAAGCCACTTTCATTGACATTAAATATTAAATAACACTTAGTCCGGTTTCTTCGAAAAATTGCTTTAATTTATCATAAAAATCATAAATAATATTTGGCTTCCTTGCGGTTTTCTACATTGTTGTAAGTGTTTGGGCTTCTTTAGTAAGAGCCGTGGATGCGTTTTCATAAAGCATGAATACCAGTCTTGTTTGATAGTTTTGTGATGATAGTGCTTTTTTTAACTCGATAGTTTTGTATAGTAATCTTCGATCAAGACAATATTTCCAGCCAATTTTATTATTATTAACTAAATCCAAGGGCAGAGGTAGAACCTACTTTGCTCAATATACAAAAAAAGGCCTATATGAAAAAAAAAATTAAATCAAACTAAACTTAAATATTATGCACAAGAGTTATATCTATTCTTGAAAGCACTAACACTTGGAGGGGTCACAACAAAGTTCGGGAAGAGCGTTCCAATTGGTGAATATCCGGTTTGTGAAAAAAATTTTGCTGGTAAGAAGTTCTGAAAAACCCTTTTGTTATCTTCAACGAATGTCCTAATAAGCAGTCGTCCATGTTACATGTAAAAATAGTTGTGAGATCTGTGGAAAGTTTGTTGTGCAGTATTCGGTATGTTAATATGACATCACCGCGATGTCGCCGATCCTGTAAAAAGGGAAGTTCCAAGCAAGATAGACGTTCTTCATAAGACATTCTTCGAGACTCAGAAACCATGCGGGTGGCTGCCTGTTGGTCTTTCCTTGACGAGAAAAAGGCTCCAAACTTGAATCTCTTACTCAAGGTGAGGTTGAATGTACAATTTATAGAGTCAAGAACAAACGTTGGTCTAATTGTTGGAAGCTTTTAGAAAGTAAATATTTGGATGTGTTAGCTGTTTTGACAGTTGCTTGAACTTGTTCAGACCATGAAAGTTTACTGTTAACTATGACACCTAAATCGGAGCAACTGTCTCTCGGGTCGATTAGATATCCTTTTTCCTAATGAGTTAGACAAGGATTATTATATTCAATATGTAAAACACTGCACTTTTCGACATAAAGAGGGATAGACCAAGTCTCACACCAGTTTTGAATGGATTCCAGGTCCTCTTGTAGTGAATTGTAGTTGATGATAGGATTTCCAAAAAAAATGTTTTATTATTTTTCTTTCAGAAGTTGTTCTGGTTCTTCACTGATTCGTGATTGCTTCTTATCTTTTTCTTAGTTGATTTCAAAATGGCCCTGGTCATGGCTGCAACTAGCTTTTTGTTCATGTCATCTAAAGTTTCTTCGCCTTTGGTTGTTTCTTGTTTGTATTAATTTTCTATTTCCACTTGAAATAAAAAATAAAGCTGCAAATATGCTGAATAGCAAAATAGGAACCATAATGTTTTATATTATTACGAGTTTATGTTGCAAACAGCAGCTAACGGCACCCTCAGTGTATATTTTTTGTCGTTAGCAGGTTAAACGTAAAATCCAAGATTGCTAACGAAAATTCGAATATGCGCAATTTAAGGTTCTCACCGGTTTCTCACCATCGCCACAATTTTCGGTTCCTTCCTGATTAACTCCGTCGGATCGTGGACAAAGTCATAACTGATATTCTGTTACGGTCTAAATCGACTTTTACGACACCGCGCCGGCTCATACAAAAATTACGTAAAAGCTAAACGGCCAGCGCGGACGATATTTCTCTAAACTCATTGGTGACACTCTAAGTCTATGTCAAATTCGAGGTTAGCAGGTTAGGCTTTGCGCCAATATGTGTCAAAACTGACGCAAAACCTAACCTGCTAACCTCGAATTTGACATAGACTTACAGTGCCACCAGTGAAATGTAAACAGTCTATGTCAAATTCGAGGAGCTAATGCAATAGGGATCCAGTTAGCTTTATAAATTGTATTTTGGGTTGCATTTTTACCTGATCAGGCTCGTCATCTTACGTGAATAACCCTGTATATAGGGTTTTCCAATAGCACCGTCAGAACTTTAAAAACTAATTGTAGTAATCTTAGATTAGTTGAGTTTTCAATTTTTTGATAGTTGTGTTCAGTCAACTTTGAAAAATCATGGAACGGAAATGTTTTAACACTGTATAGAAACAGTATGTATTTATTAACAAAATTATCTTTCTGTTCCAGCAAATTTCGGCGCTCTATGTGAAGTTTATGGTTTGTCAGACCACAACTTGCCGAATTTTGCATAAGGACTTATCCTTACAAGATTTAATTAATCCAATAACTGAAGCTAAATGGCCATTTGCAGAGTTGATAGTTCGCTGATTGGGCTCTGGAACAGTTGGAAATCGATCCCGAATTTGTTAAAAAAGTCATATTTAGCAATGAGGCCTATTTTGGTTAAATGAATTCGTCAAAAAGTATATGTCGTTGAAGTGGTATAGCGTTCCACGATGATTTGCCATAGTTGACTAAACACAACTATCAAAAAATTGAGGGCTCAATCAATCCAAGATGATTACAATCAGTTTTTAAAGTTCTGACGCCGCTATTGGAAAACCCTTTATAACATAACCTGAAAATAAGTATGCACAGGCTCGTAGGAAATCATAAAGCATCGTTCAATAAACCGTTCTATTGGTCCAAACACATGAAAATATTGGTATACAAAGCGTAAATAGGCTTTCACACCAAACATTAACGGCTTAAAACTATAAACCAAGCGACAGCGAGCAGTAATATTAGGTTAACTTTTACACGTTGAACAATTTTTAAGTTAAATACTTATTTAGCATCCTGATTAATGGTTGAATTAGTGCGTCTTAACTTTACCATGCGTCCTAATGAACGTTTTCGCGTCACGTGGGTGTTACAACATTACTAAGAAAATGGTGTCACAGTCATCTAATTAAATCTAAGCAACTACTCTAACATCGCCTGATATATTGCGCTACAATGTATTTGGCAACTTTTCAATGATAACGATAAAGCGGTTAATACAGAAAATACACACGCTACCTTAACTTTTTAGCTTCGCCTGGCTCTAAATGTCGGTACCATTTCGAACTCGCGTCGCAGCGTGGGGAAGATCGCAAAGGCTACGGCTGCAAGTGCTAAAGATGCCCACCAAAGAACCCGTCGCAGGACACAATCTGCGACCTAACGGGACGATCGCATGAAGACGGCGACCAAGGCACGCTCTCGCTGTATATATCCCACTATAAGGTGACAAATTGCCGGCACGGCATACGATAACTCAAGAACGTGGATCAACAACAGGAGGGCACCAAACAAAGAAAACCCTGCTGTACCAGCACATAAAACACCGGCCAAATCAATGGGAACGAATAAAATCAAACTTCGCTGTAACAGCACAAGAACAATGGGCCAAATTAATGGAAACGAACACTCTGCGAAACCAAAACCACGCCACGCGATAACAGCACACTCAAAACAAAGCCGTGCCGCCACCCCACGACCCCAAGGGTCGCGGAAGGCGGCGGAGCCGCTCCCGAAAAACCTGCTAGCAGTGACTGCACAAACAACACGTTCAAGACTGAAGCTGGCTCCTAAATGGCTCAAAACCCAAGCCACGCCACGCTTTTCGCGCCAAACGCGCACTGTCGCGCCAAAACCTGTAGCCAATGAAATGCATTCAGAACTTTAGGAAAATATCTCGCTTGCTCCAATGGACTGCGTTCCGAAATTTCTCCAACCGAGCGCGCTTAAGCGTGACGAAACAAATGCAGCTGCAAAGAAGACGGCTAGAGCTCCGAGCGGTTTCGCAGAACCTTCTAGAAAACAAAAATTTAGAATTTTAGATACAATTAGCTGAACTACTAACGTGAAAATATGACCGAAAAGAAATCTATATACAAGTGAAATCGTAATCTTTGTACCAAAAATACTCCAAATGGTCGCATAATTATTGAATTTAAAAATGGCCTGACAATTTGACGACTCTTGAAGATGATAGCGCTTTAAACGTTGCTGCCTTGAGCAATATGCCATTTTATAGCAAACCTACAACTCGTTTGCTCTTCTTTTTATCGTCTAGTCCAGTCTGCGGTTTGTTTCCACTGTACTATTTTGACCACTTGTAATGTCACATGCATACTGCATCTAATATTTCAAATCCAGATAGTTATAAAAATAAAACTTATATAACGGGTGGCAGTTGTGAATAGGAACGAGAGGTTACTAGGTAGTTGAATTCCATACAATTGGCGAATAATTTATATTTAATTGAAATGATATTACACAGGAGTGACATGTGAGTGAAGTCTGATAGAAAATCAGATAAATTATAATTATTTGCAAAGAGTCAGTATAAATATTGTATTTTGTATTGATATTGAAATTGTATTGAAAAGCAATCCGTTTCAATCATTAACGTAGCTTCACTGATTCAGTGAAGTGTTGTGGTTTTTGTGAAAATTCTATCTGGAAGATAGAAATATCTACAAGGGGTTTTGTGCAGTCAGAATTTAGCAGAGCTTGGGCTAGTATTGTTGCTAGTAGAACGAGACATCAACGAAGTGAATTCAGGTATCAAATCAACTGAGAAAGGTCAGTGAACTTTAATTACTGGATTTCGAAGATACGTTTTGAACAAGTTTAGTGAAAGACAACATTATATCGAATTACTTCTTCTTCTTTGCCTATTCCCATGTGCCGTTAAGCGTTGGGCGCCACTTGCTAGATCCATCGATTGTATCTGCGTTTATCGATTGCGATCCTTCTTACATCTGCTATCGTCTTTTCGCTTATCCTTGCTTGTTCCTCTATTCCATCCGTCCATGTTTACCTAGGTCTTCCGCTTGGTCTCCTCCCTTCTGCTCTTGCCTCCAGTGCTTGTTTTGGTATTCTGTCTTTTCTTACTCTTATTAAATGTCCATACCACGTCATTTGTTTTTTCTCTATTTTTGTGATCAGTGGTTCCTGTTGCAGCTGTTCACTGTGTGTTGCGTTCTTTATGCGATCTCGTCTGGTTTTTCTTTCAAATTACTTTAAAAAATATTGTATTTAGAAGATAAGTTTATACTTACTTTTTCTAAATTATGAAGTGATTCGAGTACTCGGCGGTTTTAGGCTATTATAATTTGAAATTAGATATTTTGGTTTTAGTTTATATTTATCCGGAATGTAAGTTATCAAAGAAGATCAAGTTATTAAACCTCTGATTTTGACTGTTAATTATTTTATACTTGTCAACTAAACTTCATATCAAAGCTCAGCTTCAAATTGGTTTCATAAGAATGTAAGGATACCTGAATATGACGTTATAATATTATAAGTAGATGTAAAAACAACTCATTGAAATTGAGGTTAATAATATTATTCTAAATTATCACCCATTTAGCTGAGAAAAATGAATCTTTAATGTCTCTGATTGAGCTAGTTCGAGGTAATAGAAAGTAACATTATTATAATTACAACGTGACAAAATATAAATGTCATTCAAGTCAAGTTTGACATTGACGTTTACTTTATAGATGCAGGTAAGTTAGTGTAACTGCAACGTATTTATATTGATACTAGAACTCGTAGCCAGCCTACGTCTGGCCCGGCCAGCGTAAAGAAACGGTTAACAATAAAAATGCTTGCTCAAGGCGGCAGCCAGCCTACGTCCGGCCCTGCCAGCGTTAACAATACAAATGCGGTCTCGCCATTCGTGCACGCGCGCCACTTGCTAGCATGCAGACTGTTCATGCAGCGTGTGCGCGCGCCTGCTTACGGACGGCATCGGCTCTTATAATATAAGATACCATGTGAATAATGTAAGACTATACACTGGCAACTTGATTTTATTATTAATCAATTTACCCATGCTAGTAACAATTGTCGGTTTTGAATTTACAATGAAATAATCTAGTTTCAATTAGTTTCTGTAGTCACTGTGTTGTTATTTTGTTTACAAACACCATTGTAACATTAAGTAAATTCCCTATGTCAAATTTTGCATAATTCAGCCATATACAGTCTTACATTATTCTCACTGTATAAAGAAGGATAATTAGTAGAGCAAATTGTAGTCGAATTCCTATTGCTGCTATTACATATTGGCACCTCAAAAGGGGTTAGAACTATTGCACACTTATCAAAAGCCGTAGGGGAACTTGCTATGATCTGCCATATTATTACTTTGTCACTGATGTAAAAATCTTGCCTTAGCCTTAAACAAATTCCTTGTCCATATTTCCAAATTCACATAGATAATTCCTTGTCTATATTTCCAAATTCATGTTGTTTAATAGTTTTAATTTCTTTCAGAGTTGTTGCCACCCAGCTCAGTCCAGATTTAACGAAGCGCCTAGTTCTAACTGACCCATATCGCATCAAATCTCCAGCAGAAGCTTTCGCCACAGACTTCCCTCTCCCCCTGGGCGTGCAATTGTTGCAAGTATACATCGAGCGGGAAGATTATTCCAATTTATACGAAGATTCCTCGAAGTGCAGGTCCATTCCACAGTATTTAAACAAAATAGGTGCAAAGAAGGTGAGACACTTTTCTAATGTGCAAGAAGGAGTCACTCCCTTGCTGTCCTTTAGACCAGTAAACCCGCATCGACCCGCGACCCCATCTTGCTATCGGCCATGAAGCGGGACCAGTCGCTCATCTTCACAACGGTGCCTGAAGAAGACGCCGACCAGCATTCCCCTCTAAACTTGGAGGAAAGGATTGTAAATACCAAGTCACCCGACCGCCCAAAGTTCCTGAACTTGAAAAACAAGACCACCGATTCCAAGTTTGATGTCCAGAACGAGCCCCAGCCCATCCCTAGTACGCCCTTCCGTGGGCAAACTAGCGTATGTTCGACGCCCATGACGGACCTTAATAAGGTTCTGCACCAAAACATCATGTCCATCTGTGTCAATCCTGAAGAGTCGGATTCAGCCATTCAAGAAAACCTAAACAATTCAAGTAAGAACTTCACGACCTTGGATAGGATGCATTCTTTGAACATGGAGGTGGAGGAGCTCCCCGAGAGCTCGAAGGATCATTCCAAAGATGTTTGTGATAAGCTCGGAAACTGTGTGTCATATTTGCCCGATAAGAATTTGTTCGATAGAAAAAGGAGTGCAAGCATGTGGGATTTCCGGGAGAAGCTCAAGAGCTTCAACAAGAGGATCACCATGCGTTATTATAACGTGGCGCTCCCAAACTTAAACGACGAGTTAGAGGTGGAGCTGGAGGTGCTGCCGAAGAGACTCGGATACAGAACCATCACAGACCCGTGTTATCCCATTTTTCACTCGAATGGTCTATCCATTTCCAGCTCTTTATACCATCAGTATTTACAGGAACCGGTCGAATTTTTAGACCTCGAAGTGGGCCAAAAAAATGGGTCGGTTGCAAACACAGAAGAGTGGAAGTCTCTTGAAAGTTTTGACAATTTGTGGTCGTCACCCAAAAAATCTGCGAAAAAAGAAGCCCCCAAAAGCCCTCCAAAGCTGGAAACAGGTAGCAGCAGTGCAACAACAAAGGAAGCCCGGAAGTCCCTAACATTGCCACTCAAGTCTTTAACTTCTGAACAGTCCGAGAACATATTTTCACCGTCAAATCGTAGCAGGAACTGTGGTGGCGTCCAGCTGACCCCACTCATGTCCAGGCTGAGTTTGCTGGCCATGGAGGAGCGGTCCAGCGGGTTCTGCAGCAGGGACACCACTCCTGGGGAGTATAAAGACGCGCGGTTCACCCCGAGCCAACCCAGTTACTCATTTTTAACCAACCGCAAGTCTAGTGTGTCCGAGCAGTCTTTGGATGAGGAGACTGAGAGGAAAACTGGCAGCTTACAGGAGAGCGTCTTGTTTATCTGCGGACAGCAGGACATGTTCATGGCGGTTCTGTTGGAGGAGGACGTGCGTAGCTCCCCCGAAGTTGTGAACATGCTGGTAAGTTAGTTGGCAGTGAGGAACTTGAGGGATTGAAATTGTATTTTAGTGGGAAAAATGCACCGAGTGCTTGGGCAAGTTGGACAGGCAGGTGCGGCATTGCCTGGAGACGCATCCGGGCGGAGGGGCCCAGACTGACAGCGGCGAGTCCTACAGCTACTTGGTCATGGATCCTCAATGGGACAATGTGCGCAGAGGAGGGCCATGGGGCGCTGTGGAACTGGGCGTCTTAACTCATTTACACAGGGATTTCATTAGTATGAGCAATCTAACGGAAATCATCTTAAGGTAAGAATAAAAGTTTGCAGATTCCTAGTCTTATATTGGCATTAATTTAAATACACTTATAATATGATGAATTTATTTCGATTTTCAAATGTTAAAAACGCAGGTAAGACTACCTGCTCTACATTCGGCACCAAAAAATTAAAAGTTACTAGATTAATACACTAAAGTGTAAGGTACCGCCATTCCATTCTTCATGTGATTATGTGAGAAAACTGTGAATAAAGATAACAAATTTCCAAGTGCAATAGAGAAGACACTAGTTTTTGGGGGATTTTCTTTTTGGTGTAATGGCACTGCTGTAAAATCAGAAATGTGTTAGGTTATGTCACTTATTATCACTTATAATCCGTTTACTTGACTTCCGCACTGTCAGTGTCAAATTTAAAAAAAAAATGTCTTGACTATACTTCCAAAATAATGTGTTTTTTATTAGACTGTACATTAATTTAATTATTAAAATGTGAAAAATAGCAGTGGTGCTAACATACTGTCGGTTTGACAGTGCGGATGTCAAGTAAATGGATTATATTGTCACGCTGAATTGTGTGACAAACACCAGTGATGTTTGTCAATCAATTCAGCTGGTCATAATTTTTAGATTGTGTTTTTATCCCCAGTTGGAGAAAATTGTGCGACAAGGATAGATATAAAAAATCACTAATGGCGGTACCTTTAGTGTGTTGATCTAGTGACCTTGCAAAAAATGGCCAGCGAAATTAAAGGAGTTCCCTTGTTAGGGATTAACGACTACCACAGCTGTTAGTGTGGTAGCCAGGGAGCATACGATTGTTGAAATCCATCACTTTATTCTTAATCAAACTATTAAATAGGTAATAACAGATGGTTTTTATATCAGGTTTATTTATAATGTTGAATAATATATTACACGAAAGCGTCTGTACAACATGAAACAACACATTGAAACTACTCAACCGTTAGTTACCCGATAAAACGACACAAATCAGAAAATTCTCGGATCCGTTGCCCCAACTACGTTATGATGGGTTGTAACAGAGGTTGCCGGCTAAGACATCAGAAGGAGAGGTGGTTTCTTTATAACTTTAATTAGGGCTACGATCCATTAAACAAAATAAAGATGTTAAATGCTAGACACCACCCTTTTTCTAAATCGAGAAAAACACAGGTGGGTTCATCGAGAAAGTGGAATGGCCCATCCTTTCTGATTCAACCTTGGCAGTGCGTGCGTGAACAGCAGTGTTAAACTTACCTTACTTGCGTTTGCTTACAGCTACCTAAATCACTTTACATCACAAAAGCACACATGCAAACATCAAAAATCTACTAAAGAAAAGCACAACTAATTGAAAATGAACTATATTAACGTAGTGAACAAAATAAACATTAAATGAAATACTCGATAAGGTTAGTTTTGTTACTTGTGCAACGTTTAAACTAAACACAGACCGTAAACTTGACAGCAAACAATCTAACTGACTCAATGGCGGTAACAACTTTCAATTACACAATAAAACTACTTGCAAACAATAAATCTTAACAGTAAACAATAAAATCTGACTCAGTCACGGTAATTACTTTAATCCCACAACGTTGAGCTAAGTACATACATTAAAACTTGACAGTAAATACTCAAAATTGACTTAAAGACAATAACAGTTCAAACACTTAATTTGAACTTATCAGCAACGCTATGCAAAATGGTGACACTTCAAAAATCATTTTTCACTGCACAATGTGCGCTTTTTAAGCTTACTACAAAAAGACACAGTACCTTTGAGGGGTTCAGCTTGTTACGGTGATTATGTCCAACGGAGCTGCAGGTCGTGCTCAAGCGACTGCCCCAAAATACTTGAAGGACTGCGAGAAACAGCATAGGGTGCTTCCTGTCGAGCTGGTCTAGATGATGTTAAATTCCCAAAGGGTAGAACGAAGAACGTAACGACAGGCAAGGTGTGGTACGGTACCTGTAACTTCATCACAAATGAATTAGCACAGAAGAGGTTCCCAATTAATTATCCGCCTAGGGCGTCAATTTGGAGCTGCCGACTCCGCGGTACGAGAATTTTTTGCTACAAAAAACGTCACTTAAAAGACCATGACTTGGCCGGTGACACCCATGCACGCCGTTTCACTTCTCAATTTCGACTTTGGCCGGTGAAGGCCAAGGCCTCCACCGCCGGAACAAAACCTTCACACTTGTTGTGTTCTTGAACTCAGGCGGTAGAATGCTGAAGCCAAAGGAACGCGCGCAAGCGCTACTTAACTTGTTCTCTCTCTAACTCATATGTAAGGATTGCGACCTCAGCAAATGAAACGGACGACGCTCTGGAGCTGAAAAGCAATTAAGATAAGGTAGGACTCTGACGTCGATCGGTAGCGATTGTTCAACATTTCAAATGCATTTACTTGAATGCGACTACTCTGACAACGTCGAACGGTCACGATCGATAGCGGTCGATATCGACCGTCCAGCACGAAATTCAATTCGACTGGAAAACTTTGTTGTTGGACGATAGCGGACGATGGTTGGCGCTTGTGTAGTTCAGTTCAAGTTGCACAGAACGATACTCAATGCACACTAAACTGAATAAGCACGTGGCTACATAACTCCAAAGTTTGTTTTTGTTCTCTAAAATTTCAAGACTGTGACTTTGAGTACTATAAAAACTAAAACACTACAAAATTTTGAGGTTATGTGTGTTTACGCGAAAACAATGACCCTCATGGACGCTGGATGCCGAACAACGATGTCAGATGTTCTCCTATATTTCAAGCCATTGTGGGCGATCGTAACCGTTCGATTGCGAACGCTTGCTAGTCTGTCACAGTCCTGCCTAAGGCGTCAAGTATGTGGCAAGCAAGCATATGAATTTAAATCGACGATCATGAAATAACGCGGGAGACTCCAGTATTTTAAATAAACGAAATTGGGTTTTAAAACATCACTGAACTATCAATTAGGGCCTAAATGAATCTGGAAAGATACTAATATCTGGAATACAAAAGCGAAAAAATGCGGGAAAGCGCTAAAATCAAAAATTGCCCTTACAAATAGAATGACGAAAAGTTTCTTTCAATAGAGTCAGTTTTATAAGTTCTTAAGGTCGACGTTGTTTATTATGTATGGGAAATCTTCTATTTTTATAAGTGTCAGATCACCCATAAAAATGCCCATTACGAATCCTTATCTTCAATTTCACTATTTTCATGACCATTTTCTGAATTACAGGTACATTGTTTTTGCTGCTCTACTGTCTCAGACGAGGTCCCAAATATGTTCTGTTCTGTAGGATCATGAGAGGAATTCTCAGTAACCGTAATAAGATATGTGATAGGTTCATTTACATCGCCATCTAGTTCAAAATCCATTTAAATTATTAGTAATTTAGATCTATTACATACCTCTTTTGTAAGAAGCACTGGAGCCCTCTTTAGCCGGAGATTTTGTAAATTATGTAACTTTGGGAACTTTTCTTTTTGTTCCGTTTGTTTTTTTAAACTCATCTATCAATAGGTAAATAGGTGTGTTTTAAAATTTATTCCAAGTTAATAATATTCATTCAAATAGTGTTCAACTCACCGATAAGTATGAATATCAATCAACGCCTCAATTACACACTGATAAAGTTTGTCGATAACCAGGTCTGGTAGCACCAAGTCAATTTCAGTATATTAGAAATTTAAAAAAAGGTTAACATACATACATAATCCTGAGCCTTTCTACCTTAACAGTGTAAGGCTTGGTGTCGGTCGGTTGTCATCCTTCTCCATTTTTGTTTTTCCGGCACCTCTTCTTCCACTCCTTCCTATCTTGTGCCTTTTGTCTCGCTGTGTTCCAGTTTATTTCTCTTTCTTCCGCTGCTATTCTTACACCTCCAATCCATGTGTTCCTTGGTCTTCCTACTCGGTTTTTTCTTCCGGTCTTGCTTCTAGTATTTGTTTTACCATTCTGTACGTATGCCCCAACCAACTTAACTGTCTTTCTGCTACCACTTCATCTACTGCTTTCACCTTCAGTTGTTCCCTATAAGTTGTATTCCTAATTCTATCCAGTTTGGTTTTTCCTTCTATTTTCCTCCAAAATCTCATTTCTGTGCTTATAATTCTCTTCTTTTGTTTGTCTGTAATTGGCCAAGATTGGCTTCCGTACACCAACGCAGGATATACTACTTTCTTCACCACTTCCACTTTTGTATCTTTTGGTATTTCTGCTTTACCCAGGAAGCTAGTTTTGATTGCATTAAAGATTTTTCCAGCTGTGCGCTCGTTTATTTCCTCATTAATTTTTCCGTTACTGCTAATGCATGACCCTAAATATTTAAAGTTGGTAACTTGTTCTACTGTCTTTCCTCCTATTATTATCTCATGTTTCCTTTCTGTTGGTCCCACGATCATTGTCTTTGTCTTCTCTATATTAATTCTCATGTTTACTTTTTGTATTACGCTGATGTAAGAATCCACATTATATTGTAGCTCTCTTTCTGATCCTGCTAAAATTACCAAGTCATCCACGTAGAGTAACTCTGATATTTGTACTATTTCCATTTTTCGTCTTCCTATTTTATATTTCCTCGTTACCTTTTTACATTCCTTGACTACATCGTCCATAATTAGTGCAAACAATAACGGGCTCAAATTCTGTTGATTCCTCATTTCTGGTTCTTACTATATTTGTTGTTTTGTTGTACAAACTCTTGACCATGTCTATTTCTGTTGTATTTATACCTCTATTCTCTAACGTCTTCCATATGTCCTTTTTTGTAATCCTGTCGAAGGCCGTACGTAAGTCTATAAAACACATATGGACCTCCCTTCCCTTATTTATTGCTTTCTCTGAAATTTGTCTGAGTATAAATATGTTGTCCTGCACCCCTCTTCCTTTTCTAAATCCACACTGACTATCGTCTATCGTATTTTCTAACTTATTTTTGAGTCGTGTTTCACAGATTCTGGCCCATACTTTGCTTACTATGCTTAATAACGTAATACCTCTGTAATTGTTGCATTCGCTGCTATCACCCTTTTTGTGCAGAGGAACTATTACCCTCGTTTGCCATTCTTTTGGTGCTTTTTTTGATTTAACTATGTCATTTATTAAAGTTAAGATTTTTCCTTTTCCTACTTCTCCTATATACTTTATCTTTTCCAGCTGCTTTTCTTAATTTTATCATTTTTATTGCCTCTTCCAGTTGCATCTCTGATATCAACTCTGTATTTATACCTTCATTTTCCTTCATTCCGTTTTGTTCGATTTCGTTATCAGTCTTCTTTTTTTTCGTCACTATCTTCCAATACCTCTTCAAAGTGTATCCTCCATCTTTCCATTATGTCTTCTTTCTTCGTCACTATTTCCCTTTGTTCATTTCTGATGTTTTTCAAAGGCTTGGTTCTTTTTTGCCCCAATTGCTTTAAAATGCCATAGAACAGTTTTTGGTTTTCTTTATAGTTGTCCTTCATTTTTTCACCAAATTTTACCCACTCGTCCTGTTTTGCTTTCTTTGCCTCATCTTTAACTTCTTTTCTTTTTTCCTTGTATTTATCATAATCTTTTTTCTGCTTTGTTTGTAAATATTTCCTCCAGTTTTCTTTCTTCTGCTTCAGTTTTTCTTTTATTTCGTCTGTTCACCATGCCGTTTTCTTAGTATCCTGATTGCTCACTTTTGTTATACCATAACTTTCTTCTGGTGCTTTTAATATGCTTTGTTTTAGATAGGTCCAATTTTTCTCCACATCTTTTTCTTCTAATTTTTTACTTAGTTTCCTTTCTATTATTTCCTCGTTTCTTCTTCTTTGAGTCTGTATGCTCTAATACTTTTCTTTATTACCTTTCTTCTTTTCTCGTTTGGTTTCTCTTTTTCTATCTTCATAATCATTTTAAGCAAGTAGTGGTCGCTTCCTATCTCAGGTGCTCTTCTCACGATCACATCTTCTATTTGCCTCATATCCTCTTGCCGTACCAGGAAGTAATAGATAATGGATTTCTCTTGCCTTGATTTCACTTCACATGTATATTTGTGTATTTCTTTATGTTGGAATTTGGAATTTGTAACCACTAACTCATTTCTCTGCATAGTTCAAGCATTCTGTTTCCATTATCATTTCTCGTTGCTTCTCCGTGTGTCCCTAGGTACCTCTCAATGCCTTTATTGTTGTTACCAACTCTTCCGTTTAAATCTCCTAGTATTATAATTTTTGATGTGCTTGCGTCTATTTCTTTTTGTAAGTTCTCCCAGAAACTATCATTCTCCACCTTTGGTGCATTGTCATTTACCCCATATGCCACTATTATTGTCCATGTTTCTGTTGTTGTTAATCTCAGTTCTAATCTTAGTAACCTTGAATTCGTAAGATTTTCTTTTATTACATTTTCTATATTTTTTGGACTGATTACTAATCCTACCCCTTCACTTCCCCATTTCTTTTGTTCGACTCCTGACCAGTATAACCAGTACCCTTTTGTTATTCTGGTTACCCCTTGTCCCTTTTTCTTTTGTTTCCGTTACACCCAAATAATCCAGTTGCTGTTTTTCCATTTCCTCCATTAATTCTATTTCTTTCCCTGCTAATCCTTTTATATTCCATGTGCCTATTTTTATATTGTTTTCCTTGCCTATTTGCTTTATTGCCTCTATATATCGCTTTTCCTTCCCATCCCTCATATAATTATCCTCATTGTTCCTGTCCATTGCTGTATTTGTCATAGTGCTACACCGTTCCTTCCTTGTTTTCAGCTTTTTGTCTTTTCCTCTTTTTCCTTAACCCCCTTTGCTCCTTCGTCCCAGAGATATTCTACACCGTCGATTGTAATCTTCTTGTAACCTATCTTCATTTTATGTCTTTGCTTGTCTCTTCTTTTGCAATTTTTTTGATTTCTGCCTGTATCTCTCTTTCTTTTAATGTCAAATCGTTTTCGATGTAAATCCTCGAGCCTTTCAGCTTATTTTTGTTCATCGTTACTTTTTGTTTTTGGTGCCAGTCTCCCATCTTTACCCTTTACCCTTTACCGTTCTTCCGTTTTTATTTATGTCGATCACTCTGTTAACCTCTACCTCCACTCCCAGTTTGCGCCACAGAAACTGTTAACTGATTCTTCCTCAAATTTTACCCCTATATTACACTTGCGTTTTTCTTTTTTTTTTTAACCTTTCCCATTTATTTTCCAATAGTCCAATTCTACTCACTAGTTCCTTTTTCTCGGTTTCCCATTTCTCTTCCTTCTCTCTCATTTCCTTTCGTAATTTTCTGTTTTCATCCGTGTTATTACTTCCTTTTACTACTATAAAGGAAGTATTGGATTCACCCCAAAAATTCGAAATTGAGTTTTCAACGGATCTTCACGTTTTAGAGTCCCCTGATCCCAAAAAACATTTTTTTTTATTGGTCTGTCTGTGTGTGTCTGTCTGTGTGTCTGTGAACAGAATATCTCAAAAACAAAAAGAGGTATTGCGTTGAAACTTCATATATAAGTTTTGTGTACTATGTAGATGAGACAGCAAGCTTTTGAAGAAAATCGCATAACCGGAAGTAGGTGTTTACTCTTGTGATTTTTCAGTTTTTTTCGATTTTTTCAAAAACGGCTCTAACGATTTTTTTTTAACTTTACAGTTTTCTTACATTTTTAATGTGTATTGATGTGATATAGGTGATTTTCCAGTTGAATACTTCTAAAGTGGGTTTCTTTTGTTTTTTTTTCTATTTTTTTTATTAACTCCTATTTTTAATAAAACACCCGGTATATTATTACATTTTTGAATTCACCTTAAAATTCTAGAGAAAATTTGTCTCTTCAACTAACACTCGATTTTGTACCGTTTTTGTAGAATTTGTAATTTTTGAAAATTTTTAACAAATGGTTAAAACTTAAAAATGAAATTTTTGAGTAATTATAAGATCACTGTAAAAGGAAGTTGTGTGAGTGTATCACACCAGATTTTTTTTGATTTCATCCATCATCGTTTTCATCATATCTTTAATTTCTTTCAAATCCCCCATGTTACTTTCCTTAAATACCTCTGTTTTTGTATTTTTCTGAGGGGATCTAATTACTTTCCTCCTTTTCTTGAATGCTTCCGGTTCTCCACTACTGTTCAAGTCCCTGTCTTTTTTACTTCCTTTTACTATAAAGGAAGTATTGGATTCACCCCAAAAATTCGAAATTGAGTTTTCAACAGATCTTCACGTTTTCGAGTCCCCTGAACCCAAAAAACATATTTTTTTTCATTGGTCTGTCTGTGTGTCTGTCTGTGAACAGAATATCTCAAAAACGAAAAGAGGTATGGCGTTGAAACTTCATATATAAGTTTTGTGTACTATGTAGATGAGACAGCAAGCTTTTGAAGAAAATCGCATAACCGGAAGTAGGTGTTTACTCTTGTGATTTTTCAGTTTTTTTCGATTTTTTCAAAAACGTCTCTAACGATTTTTTTTAAACTTTACATTTTTACTACATTTTTAATGTGTATTGATGTGAAATAGGTGATTTTGTTTTTTTTTTCTATTTTTTTTATTAACTCCTATTTTAAATGAAACACCCGGTATATTATTACATTTTTGAATTCACCTTAAAATTCTAGAAAAAATCGTACGACACTCATTAATGACCAATAGAAAAATTAGTTCACGAGCCGTATCCAAGACATCAAAAAAATTTCTTGGAAATTTTTTGTAGGTAGACATTACTTCTTTTTAGGGTTTGTGTCGTTACGATTTTCTTACCGAATCTTCATTCGAGCATTAATTCATATCCGGAAATTATTTTTCGTGCATTCAACAACCTCCTAATTTGCCCTCGCGTCCCGCCCGGGCAAATTAATACGACGTTGTTGGAACGCACTCAAAAAAATTTCCGGAAAGAAATAATGCTCTTATGAGATTATATGTGAAAATTTGTCTCTTCAACTAACGCTCTATTTTGTACCGTTTTTGTAGTATTTGTAATTTTTGAAAATTTTTGACAAATGGCTAAAAATTAAAAATGAAATTTTTTACTAATTATAAGAACACTGTAAAAGGAAGTTGTGTGAGTGTATCACACCAGATTTTTATTTCTGTGATCCATCCGTTATTATCTAACGCGGGATTATTTTGCTGTATCTTGTCATGACCGGCTGTTAACATTGCTTTCCTCTGAATGCTGGTCTATGAGGAAATTAATATTGGCTTTTCTGAAATTGTAATTATTTAATAAATAATAATTAAACATTCTGTATTTTGAAAACTGTTTACTTTAGGGCATAACTTTATTAGACATGAAGTTGTGACCTCACGTCAGGGATACCCTGTCTATGCTTTGCAGCAAAAAATCTTGAGTTAATTCCTGCACTGTTGTGCTGATGTTTTCTCAAAATAAAGTTGTGGTAATCATGGGCAATGCACCCTACCATTCTATACAACTTGATTAACTACCAACTTGATCTGCAAAAAAACAGCACCTATAAAACTACTTTGTAAAAATTTTCTGATAAAACATTTTCAAAAAATTTGTGGGAATTAATTGAACCAATTCTTACTGATACAATATGAAATTGATACACTTCTTGATCAACATGGTATAGATGTCTTACGTTTGCCCCTTTATCATTGCCAATATAATTCCATCGAACGAACATCCATGGGGTTATTGTAAAACAATAAACACATTCGCTTACATGCTGACGATAAAGTCTGTGTTACAAATTTGTGGCTAGGTGCATTGTGTAGTTACTCTTCACACATCATGAAAAATTTATAAAAAACTGTTTGGGTAAAAGACACATGGGCAACTCCAGTATTAATAACATTCTACTAGAGATTGCAAATTTTGCCGATTCTGATGACAAGGCATCAGCGTTACACCTTTCTAACGGTGACTAAGATAATAATGCGGATAAAAACGAATTTTTTAAGTAATAGCAATACATCTTGCATTGCGAGTTTCTTGTTGTTTTAATTTCAAATCTAAAACGACTGTTCATAATGTAATTTTTTTTTGAATATTACTAAATATTTCATATTCACATGAACTGACAAACTTGACATTTAACTATCACTTAACCTTAAAATTAAAATTCTCACCAAATTTTTCACTAAACACCCTTGCCAGTAGTAATTATCCAGGAGAATGCGACGTTGGTGGTTCTTTATTTTTTTCATATAGCATACTCTGTTGTGCTGTATTCATCACATATTGCAATAATAAGTTCAAATTTCAAATTTCCCGCCAAATTTATTGTTAGAAATTTTGTTTTAAGCAAGCTAATAATTGGCAAAATCAAAACAAAATTTGTTGACTCAACTGTCAGACACAGAAATTCATTAGTAAACTTATGATTGCCCTCAGTTCAAGTCTTGCAAACATCAAACCTTATCTCCCCTGCCTCGCATTTCTCCTCACCATCGCGGTCAACCTTTCCTGGAGCTCATATTTCCTGGAAAAACGCCTTACCCGAGGAACCCAGATCTATTGGGGCTTCCAAGTGGTCTTTGCGATGCCCTGCGTGCCGTACCTTTTCGGGGTGTACCATGGGACGAGGGAGCTGCTGGTACCATTTGTGATCACCGTCGGCTACTCCTTGATATTTACTATAGTTTGGTTGGCAACTATTCTGGACATGCAGAACTCCGAAGAGGCTGCTCGCGACGCATTCAACATGGAAGGCTACGGGACGGGCCTCTTGGTCGGCTTCTTTGTTGCAGTTGTGGTCATCCACATCTTCGCCTTTAATGCATCGTGGAGGACGTGGAGGGAGCTGCAGCGGAGTGGCTTTGAAAGCGAATCGGAAGAGGAGCGGTACAAGAGTTACGCGTACCGAAGATTCGGTAACTGGGCTGTAGTGTTTTGGCATTGATAATGGGCTTCTTGTTGTTTCAGAAACGACGAGAGTATAGTGTACGGCCACCACTGTGGCAAGACTGAAGTGTTCTACCAGGAAGTCGCTCCAAGTGCCGTGGGACTGCCAACGCCTGCTGACTGCATGGGAACCGTCTCCTTGAAAGCCAGGCGGCGCCTTGAGCGAGATCATGGCATCATTTTGCTTTAAGTATTGCCAAACACTGTGTTTTTTATATGGTATTTTTGTAAGTGTTATTACTGTATGTGCTTAGGATAGTTCTGCAGTGCCAAATATTTAATCTGTTGTTGTGTACTTAATTACGTAAATAAAGTAAAGTACGTGTTACATGCATGGTGTTATTTATTTCTAACTGGTTTTGTATCATGATCAGCTGTAGTTTAAAATTGGGATGTTGGAAATCATGGATGTAAAGGTAGAACTCAACCATGACATTGATTTTATTAGTGTACTTAATATATATCTTAACGAAACGAGTTTGATTGCCAGAACAAAGCGGTGATCAGCCAAGATAGATCAACCAAGTCTGTTAGTTATGAAGTCTGACTCATGAAGATAGAGTTAAAGAAGATTGACAGAAATCTGGAGTGGCTGGGTTTTTGGGCCCAATTCAAGAATATCAATGAAATTTACACCAGTCATAAATTCCAGTATTTGGTACAATCTATGGTGGAGAATACTCAAGTGAAGGAACTTGTGGAAAGGTATCCCCAGATCGTAGAAAATTATCCAAAGGTAATTAAGGCCTTAAAAAGTATTTTCGTTGTGAAGACTGAAGTTTATGTTAGTTATTTGGAAAATCACTTCTATGTTTGACAAATTGGAATCACACTTGAGAGCTGTCCAGACGAATGAATTTACGAGCAGCAATTATGCCGCCATGCAGTTTTCCCTTGTGGAATCTGCCTGGCAGAGGATTTGGCATGATGTGAGAAGTTTCAACGTGAGGGAAGATGGTTTGGACGGGCAAGGTGAGGAGAGAATTTCCTTGGCTCATGGATCTAAGGTAAGGGAAAAAATCTGGTGTGATACACGCACACAACTTCCTTTTACAGTGATCTTATAATTAGAGAAAAATTTAATTTCAATTTGTAAGCATTTGTAAAAAATTTACAAAACTTACAAACTCTATAAAAACAATACAAAATAGAGCATTAGTTCAAGAGACAAATTTTGTCTAAAATTTTGTTGAATTCAAAATGTAATAATATACCGGGTGTTCTATTTAAAATAGGAGTTAATAAAAAAAATTGAAAAAAAAAACTAAAGAACCCATTTTAGAGGTATTCAACTGGAAAATCACCTATCTCACATCAATACACATTAAAAATACAATAAATACTTGAAGTTTGAAAAAATCGTTTGAGCCGGTTTTGAAAAACTGAAAATCACAAGAGTAAACACCCATACTTCCGGTCATGCGATTTTCTTCAAAAGCTTGCTGCCGCATCCAAGGCCTGACTGGGTGTTTGAACCAGCTCGGGAGAATGACACCAAACCGGCCCCTTTTAAAAATGGCTCCTTTTGTAAGGCAAACAAACCCAATTATTACACATAAAACAACATGTCTAAGACCAAGATGGCTGACAGCAGTGGTAATTCTAAACAACCTCCTGATAAAACCATCAAAAATTAAGAAAAATCAACAAACTAAGATGTGAAATGTTGCTACTGTAATAAAACAGTGTGTGATAAAGTGGAATGTGAAAAGTGTGGAGGTTCTCTTCATCCCAGTTGTAAAAACAGGCATAAGCACTGCAGCCACAAATAACTGTGAATCCGACAGATCAACAGAAAGAACCTGCAAGTGTAAGTACTGAAATCTATCTATTGCATAGAATTATCAGAGAGTTGGAGGGTAAAAACACTCTGCTGATAGAAAATAACACCTTGTTAAAAGAGAAAATATCTCACTTGGAAGAGAGGTTAATTCAAAATGTAAACCAACCTATCCAAGAGGCAATCAACATGACGCACAAGTCATAAATAATACTCAGCTAGTAGGTCCGCCGGATACTGCTGTATTAAAAACTAATCATAATAGAAAGGCCAATGCAAATGCCTATAATTTAACACCGCCACTATCATACTCAGATGTATGTAGTTAGAAAACCTCTGAACTGGAGACTGCACAGAAATTGAAAATGGATGAAATAATTAGCCTTGGGGAGGTCGAGGCAAGCCAGGAAGAATTTAAAAAAGTTACTTATCAAAAGATAAAAAAGGAAAATCGAAAAAAAGCATACCATAGTTGGGACAGCGCTAGATACAGCAGCTATAAAGGGTGCACCGCAATTAGGTCATCTGCATGTATACAGATTGCACCCAGAAATAAGAGAAGAAGATCTAGAGTCCTACTTGAAGACTCAGGATATTCCACAGGCAAAGTGTATAAAACTAAATTCCAAGCATCCAAACGAATACTCTTCGTATAAAGTTTCTTTCCCCGTTGAGTATTTGGAAAAAATGAGTGATCCAGCACTGTGGCCAAAAGGCGCTCGCGTGGACCGTTTTTTCGAGTTTTTCCTGAGGAAGCAAAACCTGTCTGAATAAGAAAATTGGCCTAATAACATTATTATCAAGTGGTAATTATTTTGTCGATAAAACTAATATGTACGAACCAACGACACAATCAAGAATTGAATGTACGGATGCAACTAATGATGGATTAATGATTATACATCAGAATATCCAATGCTTATCAAACAAGCTTCATGAACTCCAGGTGTTCTTGGAGCAACGTAATTGTGACATACTGTGTATTAGTGAACACTGGCCAAAGTGCCATCAAATAAACACGGTTATATTACCAAACTTTAAAATAAGCAGTTACTATTGCAGAAAAACTTTCGATCACGGAGGCGTAGTAATTTTAACGAAGGTCAACATACAAAGTCAGGAAAGGAGTTCATTTGAAATAGTGGTGTGAGACCGTTGTATTTACGAGAGCTCAGTGAATGGTTATTATTTTAAAAACAAGTGCACGACTGTTCTCACCGGGACAGATGCCTATCTCGCCCCAGGTTAGCAAAATATCATATCTCCAAAATGACAAATCCTGGAAGTTTTATCCTGACCTACAGACTCCTACCTTGAACCCAACAACTCACGAAAGTACCCAACGAACATTCTCTTCTGTTGCCAAATCCCGTCACGCGATGTTTCCTAAAAAAGAACAAGCCATAGTAAAGACACGATTGAGGGGCTCCCTCAAATAGAATACATAAAAGCAATAGCCAAAATTACAAAATGCAGGCCACATTCGTTTCGCCTCAAAAAGCTCAAATAATCGTTTTTGCGTATATTTATCAAGCAAAGAAGCAGTAGACGATATAATTAATAAAACAATCATCAAATACAAATTGGGGAAAATAAATTAAAATTACGGCGTTTGATGAACCCCCGCAACAAGAATTGTGCTATCTAATGTGTCTCCCACGATACCCCACGAGGCCATCGAAAATGTGCTTGCCACAAAAGGTTTACAGCTCGTATCTCCAATGACATTCCTACGTGCAGGCCTATCTGACGAAGGATTTTCACACATTCTTAGCTTTCGTTGGCAAATCTATATTTCCGAAGAATGTAAAATATTCCAGATAATATTCTTGTCCAGCACGACGAGGCAACTTACAGAATCTTTATCTCTACAGACGTCTTGTTACGTTTGCAAACAGGCCGGGCATCCAGCAGCTCGATGCCCCATTAATCTCACCAACATCAACGAAGCGAATGTCCATACTAATGAGGAAACAGTTGTGCCACAAGCCACCCAAATGCAAGTAGAGGATAATTTCCCACAAAAAGGATTAAAAAGACAAGTATCATCCAGCACCGCAAGCGAAACTCAAAGAGATACTCTCCAATCTACTACAGAAAACCAGAGTAATGAAGCGAATGAGTCAGAAAATGAAGAACCTTTCAAAAAACCCACCCCAAAAACAAAAAAACCAAAAACAAAAAAATCTATAACGACACAAATAGACCCCCATCTTAGTCAAACTCTTACAGAACAATTAAAACTCGCAGAAGAGCTACTGAAAGACACTACCAGAAACTACGTTTATCTTATGACCTTTTCAAGGACTTTTTAGAAAATTCATACAGCGCAGAAGACCTCATTAGCGTGGCTTTAACCTACTCCGAAGATATCGAAGGAATTACAAACATGAATAGTAATATCTACCCACACCTCAACCACAGAAGCATTAAAAATCGATGTACCCGAATACGAAAAAAACTACGTTGCAACCCTCAAAAGTTACTCTTCATATCATAAAAATTGCGACAATCAAAACATAGCGAGCGGTGGAGTAGCAATTTTTATAAAAAACACCCATATCTATCAAAGTGTACCAATTACTACCAGTATTGACGCTGTAGCTCTGCAGTTCTCATATCCCAAAAAAATAACCTTATGTTGTGTTTATTTGCCTAACAGTCAAAGAATCGAACAATCTGATCTTCTAAACCTATTTCAACAGCTTCCCCCGCCTTTCATTATTGTAGGCGATTTCAACAGCCACAACCCCCTTTGGGGATCTGCATCACTAGATCGAAGAGGCAGAATAGTGGAAAAAATTATAGATAATTTAGATGTTGTGTTACTAAATGATGGCACACCTACACATATATCAATGTCAACAGGAACGCTTTCCGCCATTGACCTCACCATGTGCTCTAGTCAGGTATCTGTAGATATATCATAGGAAGTCCTTCCTCATCTCTATGATAGCGATCACTTTTCCATTCAAATTAAATTCGTTGACTCCCTCAAACAGACTTATAACCCCGTTTCGAGATGGAAACTTTTAACAGCTGACTGGGACCAATTTTCACTCTCGATCGATTCCAAACTGAACCTGGACCTTGATACGTTAGTTTCCCAATTTTCCCAAATAGTAGTTGAAGCAGCCGATACAACGATTGGCAGAACTAACCCTCCACTCAAACGCAAATCTGTGCCTTGGTGGAATAAAGATTGTTCAAAAGTCATCAAAGAAAGTAAAAGAGCATTTCGTATATACAAAAAGCACCCCAACCTTGAAAACTTCATCACATTTAAGAAGTATAGAACCAGAGCAAGAAAACTAATAAAAACTAGAAAAGCGGAGTCGTGGAAGTCATACGTATCGCCTTTAAATATCAATACGAATATATCCGAAATCTGGAGGAAACTACGTGCTTTTAAGGGCAATTATTCTCCACGAAGTATTACTACACTTAAAACCCAAAACACAATTGTAACCTCAGCACCTGAAATAGCTGAAACTCTAGCCAAGACATTCGCAAATACTTCATCCAACGATAATTATGATCACGCTTTTGAACAGCACCGAAAAGCTAACGAAACACCAATATCAATCACAAATGGGGGGATGTCGAAACTCAGCACCCGGTCCTGATGATATACCGTTTATATTTCTTCAAAAGTTATCCAGCAACGCCAAAAATAAGCTGCTAGATATATACCGGGTGGCCATAAATATCTGATATCACATTACCTTTGGAATCAACACCGCTTTATTAGTGATTAATCCAACTAAACTAAATGTCATTAATGTCATCATAACTAAAATTCCTATCTGTAAAAAATTATTACAGATTGCAATAAGTTTTGGAGTTAGAACAGGAGATTTTTATAATCGTGTCGTAGGCTAAACTGCAGAATCCGGGGCACATTTCCCTCCTCTTATTGCATTTTATTACATTACATAGGTGCCAATACGTATTGTAATTGAAATATAATACTAACCCAACATTTATAAGTAGCTAATTCCATGGCTACCGGGATCTCAGATATTTATGACCACCCGGTATAATGTGCTGTGGAATAATCATCAATTTCCTTCAGCTTGGCAGGAGGCTATAGTAATCCCAATCTATAAATCTGATAAGGACAGATCCAACCCTTCAAGCTATCGACCAATATCCCTCACCTGTACTCTCTGCAAACTGTTTCTCGAATACAATAACATACTGTCCATGTACCAAAGTGGCTTCAGGCGTAATCGCTCTACTTATGACCAATTAATTCGCCTAGATTCCGACATATGTGATTCCTTTGCCAATAAGTATCACTTAATCGCCGTATGTTTTGACCTACAAAATGCTTAAAAGATTAAAATTAAACAACCACCCGATTGAATATAGTGAACACGTCAAGCTACTTGGACTGATCTTCGATAAGCGACATTCTTGATGTACACACTTAGAGACACTTAAAAACAAGTGTAAATTTAAAATAAATATCCTGAAAGCTCTAGCAAAGTATGACTGGGGAGCAGATACACCAACCTTAATGACAATGTACAGAACCCTGATTCGCTCTAAACTTGACTATGGCTCAATAGTTTACGCATCAGCTAATCCCAATAAATTAAAAGTACTGAATGCGGTGCACAATACCGCTATAAGGATTGTCACAGGAGCTTATATAACTAGTCCAACCAGCAAAGTTCTTTGTAATGCCAAAGAACTTCCACTACAACGAAGAAGAGAAATACTTCTGCTCAAATACTCTTCATCAGTAGCCTCCACTCCCCAAATCATACAATTATTAAACCAGGTTAGCCTACAATTTCCCCAAATTGTCCCCAAAGTTACACCAGAAATGTCTCCCTGGGCACACTCCTCTCTTAGTGTCAGTTTTGATCTCTTAACGATCGCCAAGACTGATAACAATCGTGCAATAATTCGGGCCAGTTTTAATGAACTTTGCCACAAGTATCCGTTCGCGAATTACACATACATATATATTCACAGACGCGTCGAAAAACGATATCGGAGTAGGGGCAGCTTTTGTTACTCGTGGCATCAACGTTAAAGTTCGCCTACATCCAAACACCAGTGTTTTCACAGGAGAAATCATTGCCATATTAAAAGCATTAGAATGGATCCAGGACCAAACAGGCGGCAATTACCTTCTGTGCTCGGACTCCAAAAGTGCCCTTCAAGCCATAGGAAACCTGTATCCGAACGAATCTCTATTATGCCAAATCCAAAAGTTAGTGACCACTATCACCCGCATGGGAAAGACGCAGATAGGTACGCAAAAGACGCAATATCCTCGAATGATGCTGTCAACTTCAACTAGATTACCCATTACGACAATAAGAACAACTTTAAGGACTGCCTAACTAAGCAAACAGAAAACGAATTTATTTATTTATTTATTTATTTAACGGTTAAAGACCATTTCTTTTACATACAAGTACATGATAAATAAGAAAATTTATACCATATGATACAACAATAGCGAAATAAGCAATTAACATAATTATAATGATAATACATACAAAATACTACATAAATAAGCAATAATAAGCAATTATAGTCCGGGAGCCCGTGACACTTTTCAGTGTCACATTAGTTTAAGGTTTAGTCACTCTTTGTTCTCTTATTCTGATAGTACAAATCTCCAAAATGAGTTGCTGCCGGCGCACCCGTGGGGCCACCGCTGCCTGCAGGGTTGCAAATGTGTTGAAAAAAGAAGGGTGAATGTTCAACAAGTTTAAGGCTGAAACTTTGTATAGTGTTTAAGGGTACTGAAAAATAGTGGAAAATGCTTTGCTGCCAGCAAAATCGCGGGGCCATATATTGCTGCCACCGTATCACGACATTGGAATTGGGTTCCACTTGGCAGCAGTGAAATATAATTTTCGTGTCTGACTCTTCATGCAATGGACAAGATAAATGTTCTTCTTCGCTCTTTACAACTTTCATATCTTCTTGGTAGAATTTGTAACAAGTCTTGTAGTTCACCTATACAACGTTATTTCTGAAGAACGGTGCCATTTCATCGTTCGTCCAATCTTGCAAGAGAAACGCTACCAACGCCTCTTTTAATTAACGTTTTTTAGTTCAGAAGTAAAATCTGAAGGTCGAATTTGATCGGGCCCTTTTATGTGATAGTTCCGACTTCTATTAGTTCCTCGTAGTTAGTTATCTTTGATTGAAGGCGAAAAGTATTGATCGAATGACACAATAATAACGCATGCCTGAGTATTTAAGGCACTTTGCAAAATTTTATTCGATACATCCCTGAAAGTTAACGGCATTTCCTTCAAGAGATATAGTGTTTTTATTATATCTAAAACCCAATATTTCCTGACTCCGCTCATTGATAAAAAATTTTTACATTTATATTATCCCTGACCGAGTGACACAAATTAAAAGACATTGTGTCTTTACAATATCTACTCTTTATTCGCGAACGGTTTAATTTTCGAAAATGTAAATAAATTAATAATAGTATATTACAGCCCGAGATGGGAAGTGTTTCATTACTGTCGAGAGATTAGTTAGCTGATTGAGACGCGAAGCGTCGAAATCAGCTATTATCTCGAGACTAAGGAAACTTCCTGTCGAGGTTTGTATACTATTTTATTCGCAACCACTTCATTCTAAACAATAATTGGAAAAATTATTATATTATGATACGACAGGTTGTGACGCGCATGAATGGATCAACGAGATTCCCAGTGTCCCTACCTACTCAGCGGTCGGGAATGTACTTCCCGCACTTGAGCGGGAAGTAGCGGGCTGAAATGTACGACTTCCCCCACTCAAATGAGGTCAGGAATGTTAACATTACATATATGGTTGCGAATAAAGAATATTTTATTACTCGCGCGGCATGTACGCATGGCACGCGCCGCGTCACCTTTGATTGCAACTGCCTGGCCTCTGTCCCACCAGATCATCGGCAGCAAATTTTTTTTCTATTAGTATATACATCAAAGTACTTGGAAAAAAAATTCAGCCTTAAACTAATTGTCCGGCCGACCGACTTTTTTTACGTGTTTGCGGGGGTGGCAGCAATATATGGCCCCGCGATTTCGCTGGCAGCAGAGCATTTTCCACTATTTTTCAGTACCCTTAAACATTATACAAAGTTTCAGCCTTAAACTTGTTTGACATTTACCCTTCCTTTTTCAACACATTTGCAACCCTGCTGGTAGCGGTGGCCCCGCGGGTGCGCCGGCAGCAACCCATTTTGGGGAAAAGTAGTATCACAATAAGAGAACAAAGAGTGATTTAACCTTAAACTAATTGTCGCGAATTTGATGTCGCGGGCTCCCGGACTATTAACTTAAAAATAATAATCTGAACATAAATATAAGGTGCCACATCTTACTAATTCGTATTTTGGCGTATAAGCCTTCTAAAAGAACTATATGAGTGGGAGAAGAAGTCGATCTCGCAATCTTTACCTATTTTAAGAAGCTTAGGTATAGGAGCATTTAGCGCATAATTTTGACTATGGAATTCAAGTTTAAATAGTTCTTTTGATCTAGAAACTCTAGTAGGTACTATAAAATTTATTTTTTCCAAAATCGTTGCGCAATCCATCGAGCCATTTAAGATTTTAAATAATAAGCAGAGGACTTGATTTTTACGGCGTTTTTCTAAACTGTCTAAGTTATACATCACACGTAACTCATTGGAATGTACTAAATTATAATCAACATTATTTTTGTACGCTAAAAATCTTAAAAATTTGTTTTGAACTTTTTCAATCCTATTTATATGACTTAAGTAGAAAGGTTCCTATATTAAGCTTACATATTCTAGATTAGAGCGTACAAGTGAACAATAGATGTTTCTGATACTATTAGAATTAATAAAATCAGCAGTATTCCGTCGTATAAACCCCATTAATTTCAAAGATTTGGTGAAGACAACATGTGGAAACAGATTCGACACCAAATCCATTCTCTTTTACCAACCCAATAGTCGACGTCTACAAGTATGATTTACCAGGCTGAAAATTGGACACAGTCGATTAACACATTCCTACTTGCTAGAGAAAAGTGAACGACCAAACTGTGATGTGTGTAATGCAGGGCCGTAACTAGGTATAGGCAGAGTAGGCCCCTGCCTTCAGGCGCAAGCGACCAGGGGCGCCAAAATGGCAGTGGGAAAAGAATATTTCTTTCTAACTATATGAAGCAAAAACAATGCAATGAGTTGGCAATTTTACGGACAAATTAATTTGTACTATTAAAGATTTTACCCTAAACAATGCTAATTATAATCATGGGAATTGCGCCCAATCTGGTCGACACATTACATTCCATGCTAACGATCATTTTCTAAATTATAACAAATTACGAAGTTTCTAAAGTCAATTATATATCAAGACAGAATGTCTCACACCAGCTTAATATCAATAGAGAGTCCTTTTACAAACTTTTGAACTATATATTTAAAAATTTGCAACAAAAAAAGGAAGAAAAACTTGTAGCTAACATAAATACCAATAAATTATGAATGTTTTGTGTTCATACGATATTAAGCATAATTATGTCAACTTATTATTTAGAATGGCGTTTTATGTTTTTTATTCTAATTCCCATAATTTTGTTTGTTCTAATAACACTGAAATAGTAAAAGAAAAGGCTTAGTAATGGAAATTACATTAATTCACAAAGATAAAGAAAATCGCATTCGGTGGGATACGAACCCGTGTTCCTAGAGGGAATCTGATTTATAGGCAGACGCCTTATGCGCGAACAAGGAATGCGAACAAACTGCGCCCGACCGGCAACAATAAAAACGTGACAGACGAAGATAGGCAGATAAGCAGGCCGAACACACATCATACCTTTATAATAACGCACAACACTACATGCCGTGTTAAACCGGTAAAAGTACCAAGGCTTCATTCAACGGTTTACTATTTTCGGGTTTTTGTAAATAAACTTTTCATTACTTTTAATGGGGATATTATTGCAAAAATAGTTATTTATTATGCCTATTGGTTGTGTTTTTTAAAACTACGAGCAAAAGTATATTTCATCTAATAATAAGGACGGTCTATTATTGCCTTAATGAATGCGCCCAAACGCTACGTGTAAGCACACCCTTACAAATCGATTTTCCGTCTTCGTGCCCCGCAAGCTACAGTTAGTTTATAAGGAAATAATATATGTTCTGTTGTATTCATAATATAATAATGTACACGCGTTATTAGAATTATTGTTTTGTATTTTTGTCTTTGTCTAATTTTATTTGTATTTTATTTCGTATTAGACGCGTTTTTGTGTGACGCAACTCACCCACAATGACGGTGGCAGGCAGTTAAATGTAACAAGAAAAAAATACTAACCTGCATAATGATAATAATAATTGTACTGACCGGTGGTAACCGTCGCCCTGGCACCTTCAACTTCAACTATTGTTGCAACCCGTATAGAATTAGTAAGTATCGGATGCCTACTAATCTTTCACATTACAGCACTTACTTTAAATTCGTATATCCGCTCTGCTGCTACCCGCTGCAGAACAACATCTCTTCGCGGGATCCCTAGCCGGAACAACATGTCTTCGCGGAATCCCTAGCCGGAACAACATGTCTTCACTCTCTTTAAGGATCATGTAATCACCCATCACGAGCAAGAACCTCTGGAATCTATCGTTTGCTGTAGTTTCCAAAAAAGCTACCAACATGATGAAACCAACTAACACGTGCATTCTACAATAGCTATCATCTGACTCATTAACTAAGAATACGCATAGCACCACATTGTTGCAACTCATCCCCATTATAATTAATTATTGCTTCGAATAATCGCATACGCCAACAACTCCGAAAAATAGGACGCTTTGACAAACATACTTCGCGCCAGTGCAAGAACTCCCAACATTCTGCCCCGGTTGGAATTCTATCAATGACCAGCACACATTCTTAGACGCGATACATTAGTTGAACCTCTACTTTGATTCTATTTGCCAAGATTGTATTATATTTTAGGGTTAAACATTTTCCAGACATGGTAAGCGTAGTAACCAAAACTTAAAAATAATGCACCTTCACAAACTACTAAATATTTTAACCTTAGCATATATTATTTTAACAGTTAGTTGTTTACTAGCAACCCAGTGAGACAAATGTCTCATTTAAAAAAACAAAAGACCGTTTTTCAAATAGAACGCGTATTAAATAAAAACTGTACCCAGGCCTGGAAGGTGTTAAAGTGGTACGCCGCTTCGGAACATTCTGGAAGTTGTCAAAGTGGTTGCCTAACCGATCGAGGTTTTAAGGCGCAGAGGGTCGCAGCTCAGTTTGGCTGCTGATACAGCGTACTGACACTTCCGGTTTTCGAGAAATCACGTGATTTCTCGAAAACCGGAAGTGTCACGTGACTGAAATTTGGTTCCTGACCTGACATGACCATTCCAAACATATAACTCTCTTAACTTTTTTCTCTATCTCTTACGGTTTGGCTGCTGAAACAGCGTCTCGGACAGACAAAACAGCATCCCGGACAGACAAGTCTATTAGATAAAGGATTTTTAAAACTTTTAAATTAAAAATGTTGGATTTAGTTTTGAATACCTACCTACTTGTTTTCAATATACATAATATATACTGAAATAAAAGCAGAAGTCATACACTAAAATTAGTATTTTATGTCACCTCTATCGTTAGTGTACTGAGGGGCGCAAAAATGTTGGCTTGCCTACAGTAACATTTTGCTTAGTTACGGCCCTGGTGTAATGTACCCCTCACAACCGACCACATCTTAATAGAATGCAAGAAATACGAGGATTCCAGAAAAAACCTTCACATACCCCCAACAATAGACGAGGCCTTCAAAAATCCTCGCATACTTATAAAATTCTTTAAAATTACTAATTTAACTAAGTTATTGTAATAGTACTTTATGTAACTAGTCCTCAAAGCAAGGCTTTAGGGGACGAGTCGTAATGTTTCCGGACGAGGCGGAGCGAAGCGCAGCCGAGTCCGTAATATATTATATGTTCTTTGGTAATATGAAGATGAGTCCTCTAAAGCCATTTGAGGACGTGTTGCATACAACGTTTTTTTGTATTAGCTCTCCAAACATTATAATATGAAGTTTCAATTACCATTAACGCGGCATTATACTAGGAGGCCGCGCGAAAATGTATTTTTCGCTCCCCAAACTGGTTACTTTGGAAACTGTCTAGGATCCTCAAAATGGCCATTTAGAGGCCTTGTACTTAAAGTCGTCATGGCAACTAATGTTTGACTCCGCTAAAATGTTGCCATGACGACTTTAAGTACAAGGCCTCTAAATGGCCATTTTGAGGATCCTAGACAGTTTCCAAAGTAACCAGTTTGGGGAGCGAATACAAAAAATATGTTACGTTAGTTTGTGCTAATGACCATGTAGTTAAAGCGCATTAAGCATAATTAAATAATAATAAAAAGGTCAGGAAGTCACGGAAATTTCGACGTTATCATCGGAAATGAATTTTGAGTGCACTGCAATAAGCTGCCTTTCCAAAGAAACTAACGATCGTGTCTGTGCTTTGTGCATATATAGGAGCCCTAAATCAGATAAAGACGAATTCCTACAAAAAATAAATGAATGCCTGGTGATACTGCCTGGTGATACTGCAAAAAATCAACTGCAAGCGTCTCATAATTTGCGGTGACTTCAATGTGAATTTTTTAACTTGCTCTGAATTTCGTGATAACCTACAAGATTTATTTCAGAGTTATGGTTTTATTCAAACAATAAATTCTCCTACTAGATTAGTTAGCGGTACTTGCCTTGACAATATGTTTGTTAGCCAGATGTCGCATTTCAATAGCCAGGTAATAAACTCTTGCTTATCAGACCACACCGCTCAATCAGTATTTTTACGTATAAATTTAGGTTTAAAGATTGATCATACAAAAACTGTTATCAATCGCAGAATATTTAATGACGCAAATGTTTGCTATTTCAATTCCCTTTTATGTAAAGAAACGTGGAAAGACATTTATTTACAACCATATATGTAATGTTAACATTACTGACCTCATTTGAGTGCGGGAAGGTGTACATTTCCGCCCGCTACTTCCCGCACTCGAGTGCGGGAAGTGAGTGCGGGAAGTACATTACATATATGGTTGTAAATAAAATAGTATACAAACCTCGACAGGAAGTTTCCTTAGTCTCGAGATAATAGCTGATTTCGACGCTTCGCGTCTCAATCAGCTAACTAATCTCTCGACAGTAATGAAACACTTCCCATCTCGGGCTGTAATATACTATTTCATAGCTAATGATGCAAATCAAAAGTTTTCATTGTTCTACTCCATTTTTCTGTATTATTTTGATGTAGCATTTCCTATGCGTCAGGTAAAAAGCACTAAAATAAACACTCAAAAGAGTGGATGGATAACAAATGTTATTCGAGTATCAGCTCGTACCCTAAAAGTTTTGTATGCTCAAACTAGAAGCGGCGATGTAAATTCTATTAATCAGTATCGCAAATATAAAAATATTTATAGAAATGTTATCCGAGCTGCTAAGAGATTGCACAATGATATGAAACTATCTAATGCTGCAAATAAATCCAAAGTAGCTTGGCACATCCTAAAAAACGAAACCTCGGCTATAATTCAATCAGAAAAAATTATACTTAAAGAAGGTGATGCTACCATCAGCGATTCCGTTATTACGTGTGAAATATTCAATAAATATTTTAATATTCTACCAAAATTAATTGAATAAAAAAGTAAAACTCAAAACTACGCAACTGACGCTACTGATAAGATTTCTCGAAACCATCGATCAATGTTCTAAGAACCGGTCACGTGTAATGAGGTCTTAAACACTGTCATGAGCTTCAAAAATTCCAAATCTACAGGTGACGATGGTGTTAGTCCTATGTACAGGGTATGTTTCCTGGAGAGTTCAAACTAGCAAAAATAACCCCTATTCATAAAACTGGTCCCCGTAATAAAAACAACATCATTGTTATCCGCCTTTTCAAAGATATTTGAAAAACTGGTATCTATCAGATTAACCAACTTTTTTGTTAAATGTAATATATTCACTACGGAGCAGTTTGGATTCAGGAAGCACCGCTCTACAATAGGCGTCATTGTCTCTTTTCTGGGGCGATTGTACGAGGGCTTGGATGCGGGCCTCGCCACCATAGGTATTTTTTTAGACCGTAGTAAAGCTTTTGACTTGGTAAATTTCCAAGTTTTACTTCAAAAGCTTGAATGCTATGGTGTGCGGGGAGCTGCATTAAGATGGATCGAGAGTTATCTGAATGGCAGGCATCATTTTGTACAAATTGATTCGTGTAAATCTGACCCTCTCCGCTCTACAGTTGGAGTCCCGCAAGGGTCAGTATTAGGCCCACTGTTTTTTATAATATACACTAATGACTTTCCGCAACATGTAAAATCTGGTAAAGTTACTATGTTCGCCGACGATACCTCTCTCTTATATAGCAACTATTGCATAAATACGTTAGCAAATAACATAAATGAGGTACTTAAGGTAACTAATAATTACTATTGCTCTAATAATTTATACTTGAATATAGAGAAAACGATGTGTATCAAGTTCTCATGCAGAAATAAAGTAAATAAGAATGCTGTAGTGTTAAAGTACAAAAACGAGGACATTAAACAGGTTAGCACTGTAAAATTTTTAGGGTTACTGGTAGACGCGAATCTAAAATGGTACGACCATATTGATAATCTTTGTAAAAAATTATCAAAACATTGTTATATAATCAGTCAGTTAAAATTTATTGTAAATGAGGCCGTACTTTGTGATTACTACTATCACAGTCTATAAACTATTTATAGACTGTGCTACTATGGCCACATTCATGCCGCCATCTCTTACAGCACTCTGTGTTGGGGAACGGCAACCACTGTCTCTCGAACCTTCAAATTGCAAAAAGAGCAGTTAGAATAATGGCCAACCTGCGCTACCGTGACTCATGCAGGTCAGCATTTAAACGTTTAAGAATATTACCTTTACCATGTATTTAAATAAAACAAATTTTAATATGGGCTAAGGCTAATTTGAATAAATTGCCAAGCAATGCTGAGTACAATAAACTGTATAACACTAGGCAACAACACAAGCTTACCATTCCTCAGCACAGACTGACCCTGTTTAAGAATTCGCCAGTATATATGACAATCATTTTATTTAACACATTGCCTACTAGCTGCACAAACATGAGCGCTAGTAGTTATAAGAAATATGTAAACAATCTATTATTGGACGGATGTTACTATTCTGTTTATGATTTTATGAATGATTTTTAGGTATACATATTAATATTAGATTTATATTTACATTTCTTGAACGTGTTCTATATCTGTATCAGATCTTTTGGAACTAATAAATGATTATGATTATGATTATGATTAAAAAACAATGGAAATGTTTGGTTAGGAAAACAATTACAGCCAAATAATTTAATAAACTCTCCAAAATATTTTAATAGAATAATGTTTCGTTTGCCTTGGCAAACTTATTCAGATTCATATTTACATATTAGGTCATATTAATTAAATAAATAAGTTTCCTTGGATAAGTTAAACATTTAGAAAGAATAAAAACACTGAATATACATGATTTTTAGAGGGAGGAATTTAACACCCAGCGAAGCGAGGAGTGCCCTATAGTATATTGTGTCACAAGGGCAGAAAACGAGCATTAGCAGCCCGCGGGTATTAGCTGCATGAGCGAGCGAAGCGAAGCGAGGGCAGCTGAAAGCTAAGGGCTGCTAATGCATTTTCTGCATGTGTGACACACAACTGTTTTTTGCCTAGCATTAAAAAAAATAGAAAAAAATATAACAAAAACCTTTGATTTTATAAATACAAACAGAATTTAATAAGAAACTTAGGTACTAACAATTTACGAATTTATTTATTATAATAATTAATGTTAATTATCCCTTGAGCACAATTATTTATAGTAATACCAGAATTTGTAGGCATTTGGTAAGTGTTCGAAGTGCTAGTAGCGTCGTGACTTATTTCTATAGATGAAGTGGGTTCATTGGAATTATCTAGCTTAACTGGTATTTCATTTATTTGGTCGGAAATATTTAACACTTCAATTCTGTAATTTTTGCTAGTACTCGGCTGCTGTTCTTGGTTTGTCAAGATTTTTTGAGAAATGTTAATCTTATTCGATAAGCAGTCATCGATATATCCTTCTGCAACTGCAGAAGAACGCCAACCTCCATGTTTTTTAAGTGTAAGCAAATCACTCCCAGAGTTAGCTAGTAGGGTTGCAGAACTACGGCGGAAGCAATGTCCCGTGTATGTACTAGGTTCAGATAGTTTCAAAAAATTGGCTATTTTGCTTGGAACTTTGCTAATTACATTTTTTCCGATCTGTACTGTACATTTATTGTTTTTGTAATAAATGAATAGGCAATTGTGTGGAGTGTGGGTAGGTCTAAGAGAAACATATTTGTTGTATATTGTAAGTAGATTCAATCCATCAACTGCTTTGTTTGTGACTGTAAACGTTCTTGTAATATTATTTTTTGTTTCTGGAACTGTTACAATCAATACGTCTTCTCTATTATCTATGTGGTCAAATTTCATATTCAACAACTCATTTCGACGACAAGCTCCGTATAGTCCCATAATAAGAGAAACCTTAAATGCAATGTTATTAAAAAATAAAATTAATTTATCTTAATTTATTGTTTACCTTTATCATAAGATATTCTGAATCATCTGCTTCCTTAAAAAATTGAATGCATTGTTCTTGAGTCAAAGTTTTAGACTTTTTGGGCAGGTAATTTACAGAATTTTGTTTCAAAAATGCTCGAACTTTATGAAAATTATCAAAATTGATATTTTCCTTGACTTTAAAAGTGCTTTTCAACATTGAAAATTCAGACCATAGTGTACCTGCATTTCCAATCTTTGATCTTTCTGATAGATAAGCAAGTAATACATTTTCTGTTAAGTATTTTGCTTTGTTATTCGTTATCCAGTTATTGAATAATTCATAGTACTTTTCGTACCGTTCTCTTGACTTTGTAGGTAACCAATTCAGAGAAATTTTGCTAGCTTCCTCTTGCAAGTCCGGTGGAGTATTCGTAAATTCTTCGTCATTTTATGGATTGCCATTCATTTTCACTTACTCGCTGAATTACTATTATTCAGAACTTACTGTTATTTTACACTTTTATTGTCTGTTTTGATTCCAAACTTTGATTTAAACTGACATTTAATGAAAAATTATGTGAAACATCAAAGCACTCAAATGACAGTCAAAGGTGTCTAGATTGTGAAAAACTTCAAAATCGTGTTGTTATAAGTTTAGCGGCCCAAGGGACGATAAACATTACTTTCGGTCACATTTTTAGGGTCAATATGATTCATTTTCGTATATGGTAGGCGAAAAAAGTAATAAGTGCTACAAAATGCCTTACAAACGAGGTAACATGCAGTATTTTATCTACTTTGCCATTTTTTTAAATAAAAAAATAAAATTTCAAAATCTAGGAAATTTCGCGGCGGTTAGCAACATTTGTGCGGTGTAATAAAGGTGGCTATTGACAGTTCGATATGTACACCGAGCCAAGTACCTATGGTTGCCAACGTTAAAAAAATTAATTACTCTGTTTTTAGTATTTTTATTATAGCATCGCTTTTTGTCTATTACGATACGCAAACGAGTATCATAATAGCATCAGTACGAAAGCAAAGTAGATAAAGTACTATTTTCAATATTTCAACTAATTAGTTATCATTATTAATACAATTTGTTGAAAACCCATTATTACACAAACATTTAACAACCGCTAAATATGTATTTCAACAGCTAACTCGACAAAGTTGGCCGAAGATATGCCCTTCATCAACTCACCAGTAAAAGTCCAGGCTCCAGCAGTGTTTTACTCATTATTAATGTCTTTTTTTAGTGAAAAAACTAGTTTTTTAAGGTTGCGATTGGTAAAAAAATTGTTGTTTATTAGAGAATTGTAAAACATTTTGTATGCAACGCAATGCAAAATCAGTGTTTTTTTTCACTCGTCGTAATTTACAACATTTACAACTCGAAAAAAACACCCACCTTTTGCAACTTGTTAAATAAATAGCTATTACGACCCGTTTAGTGTCGTTCAGCAGGCAATACAGTAGGTACTTTATTTTCCATTAATCTAATATTTGTTATTTATATCTGTGATACGAGGCATAGAATGCCTTTTAAGCTTTTCAATTTATTTACGTATTCAAAATGGAAAATAAAATGTAGTATGCACAACGGGTATTACTTGATATTTATACCCCTCGAGCACAACCATCCTCATAATGCTCTCGGTACATAAATAAGTATTATGGCCCTAGGGCCGTAAAGTAACGGTACGCCGTCAAAGATAGGGTATAACGTGATCAATTACGCAATTTTTTAGTTGTTAATGTCAAAATGACATACTTTCTTTCACGTTTTGCCGTAAATTTAAATGTTAACATAACCTATCAAAACAACATAATATATTTAAAATTTTGTGTTTATTATAGAATCCTAAAAAACCTACTCCCTCTCCACTAGCTGCCGGCAATTTTTTTTATTACCACCATTGCGGACGGGATGGGTTTGTAATCCAACCAATATTGTCGTAATCTCGTTTTATCGGGTAATAAAATTAATTTTATCTTGTTCTTTCAGCAGGAAAATCCAGGAGTGCCGAGACTATACGAAATTTCGATACGCACTCCTTATTAAATTACTTAAATTGATCGGTTCCGTAAATTAAATTCCGCAGAGCGGATTAAGAAGATATCTCCGGAACAGTGGTCGTGATCAAAATACGTAAAGACACTCGGCTTCAACTGCGTAACTTGCTTGAATGCGGTAACTGAAGGAATCCTCTGTTGAAAACTATGCGAGACTTTTAAAAAATCTGAAAGCCGATTGTGGCGGGGAAATAATGAGATGTTGGAGACCATTGGTTGAAAATGGGTTAGGCGTTTTAATGGCCTAACGAGCGTTTTGATTGACATCTCAAAGTTATCTGCTCAACGTGTGTGTTCTATGGTTTATATCTTAATCTTGAAGTGGCTTTTACTGCCTCTTTGACTGATTTATGAAGCAGCAGGTATTTGTTTGGGGATGTAATGCACTGCACATATGTGCGCTTGTCTTGTTTGAGTAATTTGAGACAGTGACTGCAGAAATTGAAATTCATCTAACAATTCGACAATGGCCAATCAGTCTTGCACCATAAATGTCCTTCAGACATTGGTGGTCACGTTGAAGGTAATTAATTCTAAGTAGAAGGTAAGAGCAATTGTAGATACTGGATCTCAGAAATCTTACATTTTGAAAACCGCAGCTGAAGAGTTAGGACTTCCAAGCTGACTTAAATTGTTTTATGAATGCAGCCATGAAATTAATGTCCACTGCAATTTTGATCTGACTCTGGGAACAAGCATTTCAACATGGAAGTTTTTTCAGCTACTTGGTTTACTTTGGAACAAGTAAGTGGATGTAATATTGTAGTGTCAAGACATTGAAAAATTCAATTGCAATGCCTACCCGAAGGTAAACTTTTTCCTTAGTTCAAAAAGTGTTTGATCCCATTGGTTTCACATGCCCTACAATGTTAAGTATGACATTTTGTTGCTGTCGAGTTGGGAACTGAAAAGGGATAGGATGAGAAATTTCCTGAATAGATGCACGAAATGGGCTCGTCAACTGAAAATGTTGCCCAGATCAGGATTCCTCGCCATATCTCATCCCCTGGATTTCCAAGAAGTTATGGATATTACGTACGTTTTGTGGGCTGGCATATTCAACAGTGGTTTTCTTGAGATGTGCGCTTGGTGATCATGTGAACGTCAAATTCGTTCAAGCCAAACAAGAATTGTCCCGTTGAAGAAATTGGCCATTCCTCATCTAGACCTGTTGGCTGCTGTAATTGGAAGTCGTTTGGCTGCAGCAGTTATAACAGGATTAGCTTTGAAAGCTGTTCCTAGCTAATTTTGGAGCAACTTAATTACTGTATTGATTTGGATCAAGAGAGATGACCTATGGGGAGCTTCTGTTGAAAATCGAGTTAAGGAGATTCGTTTTAAACAGTTAAATTGTTTCTCCTCTGCTTCATATTTAAAATTATGATTATTCATTAAATGATACCTTAAATCTGTTGTTTGACGAACTGAGCTTTGGCAATTGTAGCACTTTGCATTATATTTACTAAAATCATAGTACACAATCTGTTCTTCTTTGATTTTGTGTACGATTTTGATATGTCTATTCACACATGACTGACCAGAAAATCTTTTATCGCAAAGGTAGCAGGTAGCAGCAATTTTTATTTTAGATTAAACTTTAAGGGACTTAACTCAATGTTGGCACACCAGTGTAGCTGTGTATTAGTTGTTCAGTTCACAGAGAACTGGTACGGCAGTGCTGCCTACCACGGATTTTATTGGAAACAATCTGGTACGCGGAGCTATGTCTAACGCTTCCTTACATTTCGGTTGGCATGGGAGAAAAATCCTCAACACAATGAAATCAGCCAACGCTTGTTACGGTATTAAAACATCTTTACGACACCCACCCAAGGTGAGCATCGCACCACGGAATCAGTCCTGGAAAACTGGCACGCTTTTTCCTGAGATTTGCTAAAAACAGGCTAAAGGCCACGGCTGGAACGCTCAGGGAGTCGGGCGTGAGTCACATGATACGTTCTGGGCAAGCGTGTTGAGGCATATATATATAGGGTACGTCAAAATTATGAGGGCGCCACCAAGCCTGTCTTAACCCCGATAACCGGGCCTGGGCGGTTAGACGGGAGCGAAGTATTCACGACACTCCGTCGATAGGGGTACTCGTGAATTATAAACTCACACAACGATTTCGTGATGGCAAAAATACTTAGATCATGAAGGGGGCTTTTTCAGCCACGGCAATGTCACCACCAAGCCTACCTGCACGCTCTGATCTCACTGGCTCCACCGTACATTCATCTCCTCAATGATGGCCGCACACTGAAACAGAACATGCACAAAGCGACCAAGAATAAAGCGTCTTTTACTTAGATAAGCGTCTATTGGTCCAGTCTTACATTGGGGCAGCAAAGCGTGCCGCAAACATTGCGTTAACTCTTATAAATAAGCATCAGCTGATGGGCGCACTACGGTTACTAAACAACACCCATAACTGTACAACATCAAAAGCAGTTTGACATATGAGTCCCACAACGGGAACGTTTGTTCATAAAAAAAAATGCTCACATGATAATTTGGGCAAACACAGCAAAGTCCAAGTGAGGGAAGTGATTAGATCAAAAATGAGCGAGCGACGCCACTTCGCGACAACGATTTAAGTGTAAAGTATTGCAACCCTTATGTTAGGGGCTGCAACCCTTATGGTGATCTTAGGGGTGGTTTTCCCTCTTAGACCACAAAGTTACGCTTCCTCGGAGGTTAACTCGATCGCTGAACCCTGCTCTTAATTTAGGGGTTGTAAAGCCTACTTTTAATAAAATAAAACGCCAAAGAATATTATAACACTATATTGGAAAACAAGTATCAATTCTGCCCAAATACAATGATCATTCGCCCAAACGGCTCTATGCTTAAATTGCTCTAGTTTCGTGAATATAATTGATCGGAATTACGCTTAAAGTTTATGACATCAATTTACTTTGGAAGGAAAGAATAAATCTAGCGGCATCTCTTCGAGTTGGTTAATATAAATTACACATAAATGACTGACCTTAGTCCAGGTGCCGTTGCTAGAACTTGGAGGGTGAATGTTAATTTTAATTTTACTCGGTACGCCTGAAAGTTTTATGGATTTCGAAAGGTGTTAGGATGTTACTTGAATGCCCCTGGCTTCATTAATATTCCTTCAATTTTTGAGTGGCTTGTCACAACACTGGCTCACATAAATTTTAAATAGAACTTTCAATTTTAACTTAGGTTATTTCGCCCGGCTCGCGGCATGGCGCCGGGACGCGGTACGTTCGAAAGCGGCTTTCGCCGGTAATTAGCTTATTATCTCGCGGGATACGGGAAGACTGACTTTCCAGTTCGCGTTCCCCAAAAGGTAATTTTCTTTCGGGACAAAAACGAATGTCTTTCGTACTCTCCCGTTTTGCAAGATAGCATTTTTGAATTAGAACTCGCGGATTCTTGGATTTGCAATATTGCATTTCTCACGCGGATTTGCCTGAATGTCAATTTGACAATTCTCTATTCTCTGAATTACCGGCACCGGATGTAATTCAATACTTTGTGCTTATTGTATTATAACGTTTTGCGTTCTTACCAACTGGAACTTTTGCATTCGCTATGAATTTAATTTATGCAGGAGCGGCTTTGATTTATTCTTTTCTTTCGACAACTTAAAGTTTATAAGTCTTATAATTACAAACGCAATTTGTTGCGGGTTGTTACACTACTCCCCGTTTTTTAAAAGTAGGCATGTCCTTATGGACATGTCTGCTTTTCTTAACAAAAACCTTGACTTGTAAGTGAAATTAACTATTACTGCTGATTATATTGACTCATTTTCCTTACTTTATTGCCCTAAAGTGTCTTTATGCTTCATACCCTGTTTTGCGCTTACTTGTTTTTATTGCTCTGCTTTGTGACGCAGTTGACTTCGCACTACACTCTTTTTTAATATGATTTGTCCACTGATTTTGTTTTAATACTCTGCTTTTGAAACACTCTCGCACTTCGCGTTTCACTACTATGTTGACGTGGGGTGTCATCCTTACGCTTTAGGCTGCTGTTTTCCCGCTCGGTCTTCTTCCTTCCGATAATTTGTTTACTTCCTCCTCTTCATTATCCTATTTTTCTACCCTTTTCATTCGTGTTGTTGCCTTTATCCATTTGGATTTTATTATTCGCACCTCCTCTTTGTATTTATTTCGGGCTTCATTATTAATATTTATTTATTCGTATTAACTATTTATTAATATTATTCGTCTATATTCATGATATTTATTTGTAATTTTATGATTACTTAATTATTATTTGTTCATGGTTGTGTTTGGAATTTATTTCCAATGGTGAAGGAAAAGGAAAGTGCAACAGAGGCTATTGTTGCAGGCATGACGGCGTCCAGAGTAAAGGATAATTAAGGGTTGGAAAACTGTATAAGTGGCTGATTTTATTTAATGTTGAGGTGAAAATGATATCTTCCTTCTTCGATTACTAAGGTTTGAATCGTTGTTTTATTTATTTGTGATATTAGTTCTGCTTTCCCATGGTACATTAGCTGAGCCCTTTGTCATAGGTTGTGTCTTGTAGTAATCCCATACTATTTCTTCATAACTGGAATTTACACAATGACTGCTGTATGTTCGCATGAAACTTCTGAATTTAAGCTAATTTACTTTTCTTCCCATTTTACTGTAGCATAATAATCCTTCGTATTCCTATTTATTGCTGTAGTTACTATAACTTTTGACTACGAGTGATCGTCTTTATTGTACGATCCTCATTCGCATTTGGCGTCTTCGGTTACTTCACCTACTACGCTTCATATTGCTGTAGTGGTACCATTAATTAATATATTTCTTATTACTTCATTATAAATTCTTATATTTTCGTATCTATGTACGCTTCGTCATTCTTCTTGTCCTGGTGCCTTAACAACGGTTCACTGACCTTCGGCTACCCTTGAGGACCTTAAATGCATCCCACATTGGGGTATTTTCCTGGTGCCTAAATAGCGGTTCTCTGACCTTCGGCTACCTTTGAGGAACTTTAATGCATCCCATACTGGGTTATATTTTATGTAACCTCTACCAAAAATGCGTAAACTTTATATTGCTTAAATTCATTCCTTTGTATGATTTGAACCTTCATTGATTTTTCCTTGTAGTCCTGCTGTGGATTTGGGCAATCGGCTATGTCCTGGCTGGATACTGATGTAATGTTGTTTTGGGGTTGTTCCTTTGTACGTTATGATCGCGAACTTGTACGCGCACTATTCACTTGATATTAATGTCAACAACGGTATGAGCATTTTTGTTAACTTATCACTAATATGAATTTTAAATAAGTAATGTTTCTAATTCCCACTTTAAATCTTATAAGTTCAAATCAAATATTTGGTTTAACCATTAACCTTGAAACTCTAATGAGAAACATAAAACAAGTTGATAATCATTGAAAAAAATTAAAAAAATTATTCATGTTATTATATTAAAAATTAAAATTGGTTTCTATTTGCCTAAGCAACCGTTTCTCTTTTTAGCTTCGCATTCATATTATTAATGCAAAAAGATTAATTTGCAAAGATTATCACTTAATTATAGATTTCATAATTCTTAATTAAAATCATATTTGTCATTTAAACCATTCTCATTGAAACTCAAATGAGAAACAACACACGTTTATAATCTTTAATAGAATTAAAAATAATCTTATATTATTGTATTGAAAATTAAAATAATTTATATTTGATAAAAAAACTGTTCCCCTTTTTAGCTTCGTCTGTTTATTATTAGTAATAAAGTAATTATGTTTAAAAATGTTTTAAATGATTATTTCCCATTATTCTATTTCCTTGCAATTCCTATTATGTTAGTAAGCTTTAAAATATTATTATTCCTACTTAATATTAATTCCCATTATTTTCCTTACGTATCTATACCCTGATATTTACTTTTATTAAAAATATTGTTAGTAGTTATTATTTGTTTTTGGTACCGAATAAGAAAATTGTTTTAATATTATTGTATTAGTGCTTTTCACTTAAGCTTGACCTTGAAATTTTACTGTGGACAGTGTTTATTTATTTTTTTTCCTTCAATATTAGAGACCTGAAATATTAACATCGTACTTTATATTTATTTATTACTTTATGCTTTTTCTTATTCGTTCCTAATTTTTGGACGTCTATTGGTCGCCTTTACGACCCGCTAGACTCCTAAGCGGTGGAAATATTCTAAACCCCGTTTTTCACACAGGGAATAAAATTTTGGGATAACTTATATTTATATTTACTTTAATTCTTTAAGAGATTATGAGTCTGAAATGAAAATAATAAATTATAAATGTGGATTGAAAATAATTAATCTGGAGTGAAAATGAATTTCCCCTTATACGGAAAAAAAATTGGGATGTCTTTTGTCGCCTTTTACGACCCGTCAGACTCCTGGGCGTTGGGAATATTCTAACCCCGTTCCCACACAGGGATACAATTTTGCTGTGATATTGCTTTTACTTTTCATTCTTATATTTATTTTATTGTTTCTTTATGCTTCCTTATTTATCTTTATTATTTATTGTTGCCTTAATGATTTTTATTGTTTATTTGTATTTTATAATAAAGCGTCTCTCAAAAACATGCCTATTATTTGTGTTAAAAAAATTTTACTAGTATACCAACTCATATTAAATTATCAAATAATTTAGAAATCTATAAACGCAATTTTTAAAAAATTGGGTTGTAGAACAGTCTTTGGATTGTTACGCTTTACTAACAGAACTTATTGTATAATAATTTTCGTTGTTATTTTTATCTGAATATTCGTAAAATTTTGATATTTGCTTTTTATTTTATTTTTATTTTTATAAATACCTATCTTTATTTTAACATACTTACCTTACGCCTTGCTTAAGCTTGTATGAGCCACATACTGTTAATGTGTAAAATAAATATTGTATTGTTTATTTTTGTATCATTTACATATTTTGTTTATTATTTAGTAATTATTTAATTTCTTCTTTATTGCTTATTTTTAAACTTTATATTTTGGCTTCGCAATTTCTTTTGGTGAAATTTATAGTTTTAGCCTCACAATTTATTTTGGCGAAATTTATGTTTTTAGCTCTCAATTTATTTTGGTAAAATTTATATTTTTAGCTTCATGATTTATTTTGGTGAAATTTATATTTTTAGCTTCATGATTTATTTTGGTGAAATTTATGTTTTAGCTTCTCATTTTATTTGGTAAAATTTATATTTTTAGTTTCGTGGTTTATTTTGGTACGGGGAGGTAGTATTAAGTTTATAATAATTTTATTTCCTTTTTCTCGTATTCTGCACTTTCTTGATTTTCTTGAATTTCTTCTTCCTTTTTTCTTCACCTAAGTTTTGTTTCTTCGATACACAAGTTTATCACTTACCATATTTACCTGTTCCTTTATATTACTTCCTTGGAACACTTCTTAATAATTCGGTACCTTTTTACTTACCCATTTTAAATTTTCTTCCTTTATTTTCTTAGATTCTTCTTTCGAATCTCTACGTAATTTTTCTTCCCTTATTTTTCTTAGATTCTTCTTTCGAATCCCTACCCTAATTTTCTCCTTCTTTTTCTTTCTTACTTTATTTTCATATTCTTGCTGCAGGATTTATTTTTCTCTCTTCTTTCGCTTAGTTTTCCACACTGTGGATAAAAATATTGCCTACTCATTGGCATTTCCATTTATATGCTTTCTTCTAGCATTTTACCTTTGTGAACCATGGCTTCCTTACTGAACTTTTTCCTAGTTCCTTGTCACTTTTTCCCGTGACTTCTTCGGCATTGTTTCCAATATCCTCTTTGCGCACTAAAGAGTTTAAGATTGCGTCTAGGTGATCAGCCTTTATGACGTCTCTCTTTTTATTGGGTTTATTAGCCTACTTCCTTCCTACTGATTCTCTAGCTGCGGATCCTGTTTTCGGTTCCTTTGAGCTTTTTCTTGAGAATCTTCGAATTGTGTCACTCCGCCTCTTGTACAATGCAAGAGCGAGTAATGTTGCTGAGTGCAACCTCCGTCTCGAACCTCTGACGATGATTGCGACCCACAATTCCCAACTTTACTTTTTATGGGTATTCCGTCGTGTTTCCCTCCTACTTGGGGTTACTGGAATCCCTGAGATTTCTTAAATTTCGCATTGTGTCACTCCACCTCTTGCCGAATGCAGAGCGGGAGTAATGTTGCTGAGTGCAACCTCCGTCTCGAACCTCTGACGATGATTGAGACCCACAATCCCACTAACAATTTTTATGGGTATTCCGTCGTTTTTCCATCTTACTAGGGTGACTGGAATCCTGAAATCTCTTAATTTTTGTACCTGACAGCTATATTTCCTTATTTTTCTTTCTTCTAACATATCTTCATTATAATCTTCTTGTGTATCGCTATTGTTGTTAATTTAATACCTCCTCTGTACCTATTTCATTATTAATTTAATTGTACCGCATTTTAAAATTGCTAATCCTTATTTTGGATTGGCCAAAATTGTTAATTCCCTGCCCCATATTGTTAGGTGCAGGTGGAAAAGTTTATCACCGCTTTATTATTAATTAGCCAAACATAACTTAAAATTGTTATTTACCTTATTGTGAGTTCTTCCCTAGTCCCGCTTTTTTTTTAAAGTTTCCATCGAAGCTTCTGGACTTTATCTTAGCCTTAAGTTTCTATTACTGTTAGCATTATTACCATAATGTTTTGTTGTATATTGCCTACTATCATAATTGATTTTTTTTTCTAACTGTGCGTACCTTTATAATTTTAAAGTTTATTCTAGTGTTGTAACTTTTTTCTTGCATATTTCCTGAGTACTGTTATAATTTGGCAACTGCCGCAATGTAATTTAATTATTTTGATTAAACCCGCCAGCGGCTTATAAAAATTGTGTTCCCTTTATTGTTAGATTGGTTTGACCGCCTAAGTTATTTTTAACATATCCCTGATACCTGTGAAATTTTTCCGACCTAACATTAGGATTTGCATTATTTTGTGCCTTGTAAAAATTGGCTGGTTCCGCCCTGTGCTAAACCTGAAGTCGTTGTTTCTTGTTTGGTGATGTTGCCTAAACTTCAAATAACAATTTTGTGCTATGTGATTATTACGACCGCAGTTAAAACAAGTTCTGCTTTGTGTTGCGCGCATTGTAAAAACTGTATTATTATTATATTTATTTATAAACATTTTGTCTGATAATTCAAATTGAATGGCAAATTGTTCCGCTTTGTCCAAATCTACGTTTTCGGTTCGCATTAATAGTGGACCTAGCTGTTTCAAAATGTTTTTGTGTACCCCTGTTCGAAATTGATTCAAAAGTAATTCCCCGTTTTTCTTCCTTAAACCAGGCTTTTCACTGTCCGTCGCATGTTTTAAATCGTCTGTTAAAATTTCTGTGCCTAACGTTTTTAATCGCAACACATAATATGCGACGCCTATGTGTGCAACCCTTGGCAAAGTTTTAAACGATCTTTAGTTGCAGAAATGATGAGGGAATTGTATTTATTGTCACTGTTATCCCTAATTGTTGCAGATTATTAGCAGAAAAATTGTTTAAAATTGTTTTATTTGCCTACCAATTTTTAGAAGCCTCTTTTTACCGTTTGCACAGTATTGGGGATTAATATTTGTTACTATTTGTAGAGCGTTCGAATTGTTTTAATTACTATTACACCGTTGAATTCGAAATTATTGTTGCTGTCTTGTTGCACACAGAAACCTACCAAAATTTGATGCTCCTAGAGGAAAAACGTAGAAAAAACACACAAAATCGCACAAAAATAAAATTATTTACCTAGCTGCAAGCGTAAAATTGTTAGAAGCACATATTAATTTGGGCGCTCTCTGTAATTCCTTCCATAAATGTGATTTGATTTCCTTTTGATGAACAATAGATTTTATTGGGGGTTGTAGCATTTCTTTTACCTAGCTATGATTGTTTGGCTGCCAAATTTTTGCAACCTATGATTACCCTGCGTATTACAAACCGATAAAATTCCTTGCAAAAACTCCTTCGTGCTGAAATTTCATATAGGGGTTGTTTTTCAGTTAGGGGTTGAAAAATCAAGTTATAAGGGTAGTTTAAAACCACTGCGACCATTTTTTGCTATGGTTAGTAGATGTTCATTAATGTAGGTGTTTAAATTTTTATAAAAAAACTAGAAAAAAATTGAGTTTCTAGGGGTTGATACTTTAATTTCGAGGTTGCTGCCTTTAATTTGGAAGCTGGGGTAGTTCGATGCCGGCAGATGTTAATTTGGTGTTTAAATTTAAGAAAAAAAACAAAAAACAAATTTTTGGAATTTCTGTACCCTTTAAGGGATGAAAACTCAAGTTATAAGGGGTTGTTTTAACCCGCTGCCACCAATGTGAAGTATTGCTATGATTGGCAAATTCTAATTGAGTTATGTTTAAATTTTTATAAAAACAAGAGAAAAAAATCTAAGTTCCTTAAGGGGTTCAAACTTTTAATTCGGAGTAGGGTTAGTCCGCTGCCACCAATGTAAAGTATTGCAACCCTTATGTTAGGGGCTGCAACCCTTATGGTGATCTTAGGGGTGGTTTTCCCTCTTAGACCACAAAGTTACGCTTCCTCGGAGGTTAACTCGATCGCTGAACCCTGCTCTTAATTTAGGGGTTGTAAAGCCTACTTTTAATAAAATAAAACGCCAAAGAATATTATAACACTATATTGGAAAACAAGTATCAATTCTGCCCAAATACAATGATCATTCGCCCAAACGGCTCTATGCTTAAATTGCTCTAGTTTCGTGAATATAATTGATCGGAATTACGCTTAAAGTTTATGACATCAATTTACTTTGGAAGGAAAGAATAAATCTAGCGGCATCCCTTCGAGTTGGTTAATATAAATTACACATAAATGACTGACCTTAGTCCAGGTGCCGTTGCTAGAACTTGGAGGGTGAATGTTAATTTTAATTTTACTCGGTACGCCCGAAAGTTTTATGGATTTCGAAAGGTGTTAGGATGTTACTTGAATGCCCCTGGCTTCATTAATATTCCTTCAATTTTTGAGTGGCTTGTCACAACACTGGCTCACATAAATTTTAAATAGAACTTTCAATTTTAACTTAGGTTATTTCGCCCGGCTCGCGGCATGGCGCCGGGACGCGGTACGTTCGAAAGCGGCTTTCGCCGGTAATTAGCTTATTATCTCGCGGGATACGGGAAGACTGACTCTCCAGTTCGCGTTCCCCAAAAGGTAATTTTCTTTCGGGACAAAAACGAATGTCTTTCGTACTCTCCCGTTTTGCAAGATAGCATTTTTGAATTAGAACTCGCGGATTCTTGGATTTGCAATGTTGCATTTCTCACGCGGATTTGCCTGAATGTCAATTTGACAATTCTCTATTCTCTGAATTACCGGCACCGGATGTAATTCAATACTTTGTGCTTATTGTATTATAACGTTTTGCGTTCTTACCAACTGGAACTTTTGCATTCGCTATGAATTTAATTTATGCAGGAGCGGCTTTGATTTATTCTTTTCTTTCGACAACTTAAAGTTTATAAGTCTTATAATTACAAACGCAATTTGTTGCGGGTTGTTACATAAGATGCGAAGGGTACGTTTTTAACGGTGCACAAGATTTCACAGTTATTCACATGATTAAGCGCACAGCTCGCTCACGAGAAGTTAGTATAATTCAATGGTTACAAATACCTTAATTTTATTGGTGACGATCCAAGAGATCAGCGTGCGGTCCAGCTTGCGGGGAAACAGGTTGCCTGTGGCAATTCATTCGCCGCTAAAACGGCCGACGTGTGAATGGTCTGGATGCGCCCAAAATGGCGACAAAGGCTGGCGCTTCAACAAACGCCGCGACGACGGCCAACTAGCCCAAGTGATGTCCTACCTCAACGTAATCCTCGCACAACGAGCTAAAGGGAACACTCCCTTACGTGACGACGTAGAACCGGGCATGGAATTCCATCACACATACGCCTTGGCGTAATAAGATCGCCGTTAACGACACACACACACCTCCCTTGTTCAATCGCCTGAGTCCAACTGCCCAAGCAAGCAGCGTTCCGACCCCCGCCGTGGCGTGAGCCAAAACGGCGTTACCACGTGACTCTCGACAGCCAATGGCGAGGCGCCCAATAAAACAAATAAGTGCCGGTGACAAAGACAGCCAATGGCGAGGCGCCCAATAAAACAAATAAGTGCCGGTGACAAAGACAGCCAATGGCGAGGCGCCCAATAAAACAAATAAGTGCCGGTAACGAAGACAGCGCGAGGCCTCGCAGTCACACCAACAGCGTAAATTCTAGAAGGTTCGGAAATCCTGCGAGCGTTAACACCCGATTGTCAAAGTACCAACAAAGGGGTGCCCCGGATGACGAGAAATACTGCGCTTGAGGCCAAATATGTGCAAAATCATTATTATGGAATTAGGCGATGAAGCCAAATAAGTAACTAAAAGGGTTTAACATACGGGCACGCTGCCCTAAAGCCTAGGTGGCTAATTAAAATACAAAATGACCTGACACGCTTAATCAGAGACAGTTTCAACAACTTTCAAGTACGAGAAAATTAGTACTTGACATTTATCACTTCAAATCTTATCACCTTACAGTTTTCCACATTGCAGTTCATGCTGATACCACATTGACCTTCTCACATCAAGAAGCACATTTTCTAATAATTCCTGCAATGTATTATATAAGAAGTCTAAATACATGGCACCATTAAACTAATGTGGTAATCCGTAAGGTCGGATAGCATGATTTTGGCTACAATACCGGCCCAAACGTTAACACTGAAGCGTTGTTGAAAAACAATTTTCCATGTAGCATGAGGGTTTTCGTACTCCCAGTTACGCATATTATGCCAGTTCTTGGTACCATTTAGTGTGAACTGCGATGCATCCGTCCAGAAAATTTTACTTAAACATTCTGGCTTGTTTGGAGTAGCATCTAACAACCATTGACAAAAATTTAGACGTCTGTGATTATCACCATCATCTAGATTTTATACATATTTTATATGGTAGGGATATAAGCTGCTTCTTAGTAACGCACGCCAAACTGACAACTGGGGAATAGCTAATTGCCTAGAAATTCTTCTAGTACTTGTCCATGGGTTTTCTTCGACTGTGTCACTAATGCAAACATTATTGTCCACGTTATTTCTTCCAACATGATTAGGTGTTTCACACACATTTTGGTGCAATCGTCCAAATGTTCGGTTGTCAGGCTATCGCCGGTAAGGATAACTTCTCCGATTTTCTACAACAGCTGCACGAGCATTCCCGCTGCAATACCCATACAAAAACACATTTCTGCATATTCACGTACAGAAAGAGGCTCCATCATTACCACACTTAGAAAACAACAATGATTCAAGCTTGAAACAACTTTTGTCATAACAAATTAGCGTTTGTTTGACTTATTTCTTAGATGACTTGATTTAACAGAACAAAGATAAAAACAAAGAAATCCTCTGTAACTAAATATGGGTTGGAAATAAGACATGGGTTTATTAACATTTTTTGCTTCGTGTAGCATACCACATCACATCCTTAAATTTGGACCATACCTTTTAAATTACCTTGTATATATAGGTCTTTCAAAAGCGAGCATAGGAAGTTTTAATTTTTAGTAAACAAATGATATGTTATTTATGTCAACGTAATTGATGTCAAGAACTTTTAGCCTCCCCCCCCCCCCCTCATATAATAAAAATTTATGATCTAGATAATCTTGTTTTCTAAATTAAATTAAATGTTTCTAGTAACCTTGTGATAATCAGCGCTTTAGGACATATAGGCCTCTGGCTTTGGTGCCTTATAAGCCTACTTTTCACCACCCTTTTCTGTTTTCTACTCTTTGTTTCATGCCTCCACTCCAACTTTCCTCAAATTCATCTTCACAGCTTCTAGCCATTTCTTCTTTGATCGACCTTTCTTTTTCTTTCATCCTCCACTCTGTAATATTTTTCAGAAATTCTGCTCCGGTACATCTACGTGTCACAGCCACTTGATTCTTCAAGTCTTGACTTTTTGCGTTATAGTTGGTTCACCATAGGTGACTTTAATTTCTTTATTGGTTCGTTGTCTTCAGTTTCTTCTGTCATCATTGATTTCTCCTTGGTTGCTCCAGCGGCTTCACTCAGGTATAATGCTATGATCCTCTTACAACTATCTGCAATTTTGTTAGATGGGTGTGTTCCTTCCTCTGAATAACTTTTCGAAATACTGTGCCATACTTTGGTTTTCGTGTATATTTCTTACAAAATCCTCTAGTTGGTTTCTGCAGTATTCCAATATCCTCACTTTCTTGTTTACCTTTTTGCTTCTTGATAAAAGATTCTCAATTTTTGTCAAGGAGCTCCTTTTCTTTTTTCTATATGCACACTTAGATGTTGCTTTCTTTGAACAAAAAATATTTTCATCTATTTCTTCTTTAAGCATTTTTATTCTGGCTTTTCTTCTTTCTAAACACACCTTTTTGCATTCATTGTCAAACCAATCCTCTTTCCTGATGCAAACTGGTGGCCATTTTGTGGATCCATTTCGTGGATCTGTTAACTGGCCACCCCTTACGTGCAATTTGTCGGCCGTTAGATTATTTTCTTTGAGGATATGTAAAGTCGCATGTCTACGTCGATAAACCCGGAAACAATTGAGCACTTGGAAGCCAACATTCGACGCGTTATTGCCGAAATACAGCCTGATTTACTGCGAAGAGTGTGTGAAAATTGGACCTCCAGATTACGTCATCTACACGCCAGCCGCGGCGGTCACATGCCCGAAATCATATTCAAACGTAAATGCCCTAAAATTATCTTTCAAATAAGGCCAATTCATGGATATTAAAAACATTTTTGTGTTTTATTTCAATTTAAAGTTCGGTTCCTCCAAAAAAAAAAACCCCTTTATTATATATCTATTAAAATTTAGTTGACGGTAAATAAAATTCCTAAATCCGACACCTCGTAAATTCCGCCAAGAATAGTCGTGTGTAAAATATAGTTGTAATGAGTAACAGTTTTCTTTCTATTAAATTGAGATTATGTAACATTTTGAAATATTAAGTTCTCTATCATTTACTTGACTCCACTTTTCAAGTTTGTCAATATCATTTTGCACTCTTAAATGATCTTTAATACTTTGTACTTAACGTACAATTTTATTTCATTTGCACAGAAGACACAATATTTAAAATTGGTTGCGGTATCATTTATAAATAACAGAAACAAATATGGGACCCAGGTGGGATCCCTGAGGCACAGAAGAAGTACGGTGTAGGGTGCTGGATAACTATTTTTAATCCTTACTTGAGAGTGCCTGCCCGATAACTAGCTACGAAACCAACTTATGAGGGGATATGTAAACCCTTATTAACTAGAATTGTATGATCGACTCGCTCGAAATCCCCTTTCTCAAATCTATATATGTGTAATTTCTCAAATCACTAATTATGAAGTTAAGTCCAGATATAGGCCTATAATTCTCAACGTTGTTTCTATCTCCCGATTTATATATTGGCGTTACAAAACTGTTTTTCCAAAGATCAAGAAAAACTTCCACTAATTAAATGATAGTTTAAACAAACTTGTAGTAGGCAAGGTTAAGGCCGGACTACAATATTTTAGAACAACAGGATTAATCATATCAGGGCCAAACTCCTTGTTAATATCGATAGACGGTAACGCATCAAAATCTCGTCTTCGGTAAAATTTAATGAAGATAAGTAAAAAATTTAAATTATCAAAAAAAAAGGTGCAAATTGATGATTATTTGTGTGCACTGCGTACACTGAACCATAGAAATCTGCAAATAAGTATGCTATTGCATGACCATCTGTAGCATTTATACCATTAAATATAATTTTATTTTGGAAGCGCTAGTTTAATACATTTTCCATTCAGAAAACTCCAGAAAAGCTTCAGAATGTTATTATTTAGGTTTTCCTGGGTATTGTAAAGTAATCTATTATAATCAGATTCAATGGATACTTCACACAATCTACAACATTCTTAAATAAGTTTTAATTATGTGAGCGAGTTGCGATGTTTTCGTTTTATACGCTTTGTGCAGCTTAGACTTTCGCTCAGGGGTGTAGTCGAGGGGGAACGCGGGGGAACGGCGTTCCCCCACTGGTTTTTTGTTAAGTTAAAAAAATAAATTTTACATTTAGTAGAAAGTTAATTTAATACAATAATTACGGCAAAAAAACACACAAGCAAAACTTATTAAATTTACTGGCAGTTGATGTTGCATAGTAAGTTTGTTTTGGTCAGTGGTCACACCGTCCGTAATTCAGGCTTGATATTTATATATTAAGGCTACGAAACTGGCAACATCGTAAAAAGGAAAAATTGCACCAGAAAACATCAAAACGCATATTTTTGCACCTATACTTTTAAAAAATTTCTGGAGGAGGACCCCCGGCCCCCCTTTTCCTGGGGGATATTCCATATCCCCCAGACCCCCCGGAAGTCTAGCGTTCCCCCACTGGCAAATTTGCCACTACACCACTGCTTTCGCTGTCTAAGATCTATTGTTGCTTTGTTAAACCAAATCTGAATTGTATTTGTTAAATTATAATGCTTTGACACATACGCTTCAATTGCATGGCAAATTATATCATAAAAACTACTGATCAACTCCTTTATATCTATGCTATCAGATGCTAACAGACCAATTAACTATTTCGAAGTAATCATTTAATAAATCGTAATTAGAACACTTAAAGTTATAATCCCAAGTTATTTTATTGCTCAGACAATTTCCATCTTTAATAACTGATATTTATTAGTGGTGGCTGTTAATATCGGTAAGGGCGAAATCGGAGATTGAAGAAAAACAAATCTAAAACCACGTTGTTTGCATTTAAAATATTATTCAGTTGTTTACAATTTCAATAATTATACGTGTCTACTAACAAACCTGATTTTCCATTCGATTCATGCTTAGCTATAATTAATTTCTCAGGTGACGAAATACACGAGGACGGCAAATTGTAATCCCCCACAACTAAAACATGAGATGCAGGAAAGCGACCCGTTATAACCTCGACAGCGCGAACGTGAGATTCAAATTTATCAACATCTGAATTTGGTGGCATAAACTACACCAAAAATAATTGAGAGTTTTTTATTTGGCCAAACGTCCACCCACAATTTTCATTTCCAAGCATTGGTACTTGGATTAGCGAAAAATCAATATTTGAGTTGACTGCAGCAAGCACACCACCAAACGTCAGTTTATCAGTTGAGTTCACAGACCTGTCGCAGCGATAAACGTTAAATTTGTTTATATCAAATAATTCACAATCCTTGAATGGACAATGTCAATCTCATGATTTAATAAATTTAAGTAAAAATCGGTGGATTTTCTTCGTAGTCCTCTAACATATTGGTAATACACAACATACAATTTACAACGTAATTTTTCCGCACTATGAATTAGTTTTTTGTTTCAGCGCTTCTTCCGCTATAGTTGGAATGTTATTTATAAATCTTATGGTTTTGTTTGTGACACCTTCCTCGATTAATTTTGCTTTTGAGTTTGATCCGAGGAAATCTTCACAGTTTTGTTACGCATTTTTGTTTTACTTTTGAGTACCTGAATACAGATTATCTCAATTTTGTTGGAAAGATAGGAAACAGATGGGGTTCGGGGGAGGGAAATTATGTATTCATGGACATTCTACCGTGAGGGATGCCCTGTTTTGGCAGTGGCACTGAACGCAGTGTTAAAAGTGAAAGTGCAAAATATCAAAATTAGAACTAAAATTAGCACAAATAAAAACGTAATAACAGTGAATCAACACCTCCTAAAGGTAAGAGTTCTTATAGCAAAGTGACACAGCAAATCCAATACGAGACAAACAGAAAATTACACTTAAAAATACCAGCAAGATAACGCAAAAGCGATTTTCGCAAACGCCATGTCTAGAACCACGCTACCGTGAAGCGATACGAAAATAATTCCTCCACGTTGAGTGCGTCACAACTGATATGACGTCAACTTTCTCGCGTGAGAGGTCCCAATATGTATTTCGAACACAGGAAATGCACCGGCACCGGCGGCAGTTGCCTGTTCTACGTTTAAGTTCGTAACTAGTAAGCATTTGTTTATATGACGAGGCAATATATTGTGTAGTTTCTAAATTAACAATGAATTTAGAGATTGGTAGAAAATTTTCAACGTACGAAGAATTATCTACTTTTGTATCAGCATATGAAAAACAAGAAAAACAAAAGTTTTTGAAACGATCTAGAACCTTAAAAAATGTTAGGTTAAAGAAACATTTCAATGATCGCATTAAATACTATGAAATTCATTACTCTTGTATACATGTTGGTGAGAAATTGAAAAGTAAAGAAAAAAAATTAAAGCGAGTCAGGTAGATGCAGTAAACTTCTTTAATATAACTTTTTGTCATGTACTAATCAAAACTAATCAGATATATCGTATAGGATTTTTATGAGCATCTACGTCAAAATCGCAAATTAACTCATGCTGAGACACAACAAGCCAGTCTGTTTTTGAAATTGGGATAAAACAAGAAAAAATTACAAAATACAATTTTTCAAGATACATGTAAGAAACCAATGTTAAAGGATTTAAGCAACAATCAGCAGGCATTAAGGACGAAAGATGATGATGATTTGTTTAGAGTAGTACAGTTTATTGAGAAAGAGTGCAAAGGAACTGTATCAATACTAGATGAAAATAAAAGTTTTAAAGGCTTGTTCATTTCTACACCGGCAATGCAAAAAAATATGGAATCGTGGCCTGAATTTGTAGCATTTGACGAGACATATAAATTACTCAAGAATGGTTGTACTGTATATATTCTTTTGTTCGAGGATTCAAATGGAGAAAGCAGAATAGGAGGAGTAGGACTATTATCTGTAGAAGACAGAGACACTATAACTTGGTTAATTCAGTCTTTTAAAAATTTAAACCCAAAATGGATAAAACACTAAATGCATAATGACCGACAAAGATCTACTTGAGAGAGAAGTTTTGAAAAGAGAATTTCTACATGCTTCTACCTATATCTGCTTATTTCATACTATGAAGACTTTTATGAGAGAAATATCGTGTGCAAAACTTCGCAAAAGGAGATCGAAATTTAGCCTTGGAATTATTTGTAAAATTGATATACAGTAAAACAGAGGATGTGTTCTATCACACTACAATAAAAACTGGCATACCATTAGAAGCGAATGGGCACCTCAATACATGAATAATAATTTAAAAAACTCTACTAACAACAGATTTTAATCTATTAACAACAAGATAAAGCAAGTGGTCCAAAAACATAGCTCACTCCTGCAATTTACAAAAGCATTTTTTATGTTTCTTAATTCGGTAGAACATGAAAGGCGCCATACTACACCAAAAGAAGTATTAACATCACCTGTCATAAGGTACAGTATAGGTAGCTCTGAGGATCAGTATTCAAAACTTCTTACAAACTATAGTTTTCGGTACGTCTTGAACCAATTAAATTTATTGAAATACATCACTATCTTATCCGATGTATCTGAAAACACATGTCTTGTGAAATCAAGCCAGGGTAACATAACAGTGAGTACAACGGAATGTGAATGCATGGATTGGACGTCAATGGGTCTACCATGCCGTCACATTTTTGCTGTGAGACAACAAAGTAACTTGAATCTCTTTGATAAAGATTTGTGCAATATAATGTGGACCAAAAGTTTCTCTATTGCAAATTCAACACGGAACCAGTCTGATACCGTAGAATCAGAAACAAATTCATCGGTTTCTATCACTTAGTGAGAAAAAAGGCAATTGCTATAACAAGTGAACTGACAAACTTGGCTACTTATTCAGGAAATACTCAATTCGGTTACAGAATTTCAATTTTAAGAAAAATAGTGGACATATGGCGAGATGGAAAAAAAGTAACGGTAGGGAAAGTAGGAGTAGTTACTACTACAAACACAAAGGAATTGAGCGCAATCGAAAACTCTAATCACGAAAATGTTGTCTTTAAGGAAAGGAGCGCACACGAGGGCTCTAATCCCGAAAATGTTGACTTTGATATTGGGAATATGCCTATTATCATGCCAGATGTAGATGTGCCTAATAATCTGAAACGATAAAGAAGCTGACCTGCGGTTAAATAATTAAAATAATCACTGGTAGTAAAAATCGCAGATGAACCCCCTTAAAGTTCGTACTACACGGAAGCTCTAAAAATCTTCACTTACCGCGATGGCGATTCAAACCACCAGCTGTGTACCCTGCAAAGTCTTCAAAAAAAGGATATGGACTCCAAAAATCAGATAATTTCGAATAATATTACTAACTACAAGTGACTAGCATTTATTTATTAACGCTAAACAGTCTTGCTGTCTATAATGGTAATTCAATATTAAATAATTAGAATAATTTGGTCATAAAGAATGTAACACTGATAGAAATGTGCAAATTAATTAAAGGTAGCGACACGCACCAAGATCAAGAACCCCTTTCAGGTTATTCAATTAATTGTAACCACAAATAAATCGAATAATATGCATATCGCTGTCAATAAAAAACCTTTCTGTTCAGGCTATTGAAGGTAAAAAAAAACGTGAATGCTCCTTTTAGAAAGGTTTGATTACACATATAAATTGTAGCTTTCAATATTAATTGTAATTAAGTATGCGCATTTAAACTTCAAATATTAAAACTGATTGAACGTATGCGTCTAAACTTTACATGTTAGTAATAACGGAAAGTATAAATTTAAACTTTAGATACTGATAGTTATGGAATGTACGAATTTAAATTTCAAGTATCGAAGATAATTTAATATAATATTAATCCCGGAATAGCCAGTCCAAATTAGCTTGAAAGCAGGGAGACCATCCACTTTTAATGCGGTATTTACCACAAAAGTCACACTAACCTCGAACCTCCAACCCCCATAAATTGCTGACAGGCAAATGCTGGCCGGGGGTTGCTATACTCTGTGGTTAAAAGCACCTTGGATGCGCCCGTAATTGAAGCAGAGCCACTCCCCAAATTGCAGAAGGTAGGTAGGACATCAGTCGGTGTTGAAAATTAAGTCAGGTAAACTGTCAATTAAGAGCTAAATAAATGCAATTAATACGAGAATAACAAACAGAAAATGTCAATCGTACCTGAATCAAATTGTCAGCTCTTGGAAACGAAATTAATCGTCGTGGCGTGATAAAGCACGAACGGGATCTTTTTAGAAGCAAGGTCGAGGTGCAGGAAAATAGTGTCACTTATTCGGCCAGCTAACAAAGGCAGCTGAACGCTGCGGCCTCGCGATAAGCCAGCGAATGTTTTTGGGGCTTTCCAGAATCGAAATGAGCGAACTAATAAATTGAAATAATTCGAAATGCAAGGGATTATAATTCAAATAAAAATATACAGGTTAGGCCTGAAATAATTTGGTAAATGGCCGAACAATTAAGCGAAGTAAAAAAATTGTTTCAAATCATTACCATGGCAATGATTTACGCGCACCTGCATCTGTTTCTATAGAGTTAATCAATTGTGGTAGTGGTAGTACCACAGATAAACATTTATCAGAAATAGTTATGCCTTCAGCAATTAAAAAGAGAGGATGGCCATCTGGGTCAGATCTGACCGTTATTGGGTTAAAAAAGAAAAGGGGCAACTTGCATCCAATGCCATTTGAAAACAAAAGTTATACTGAGAAAATTGCTTTTCTTCTGAAACTACTAACTAAAAATGACGACATTGTACATTCCGCTGTACATCAAGAATATTTAATTTCGGAGAATGACATAAAAGATATCACGAGTCACATAATATTTGATTGTCAGATAGATTTAACCATTGTGGAAAATTTTTTTGAGAAAAAATGTTTTCAAATACTACAGCAAAAATGTACTGAAGAACGAAAAACTCCGCGTGAATGTGGTAATTGCAAGAAAAATGTAAATCCACCTATTAATGTAGTACAATGTAGTGCGTGCCTCTTGTGGTATGATTTTACCTGTGTCGGTATAAGTAGAAAACCCAAGAATAAATTCTGGTTCTGTAGAACTTGCTGTGGTACATATTAGTTGAGAATTATTATTATAAACAAGTAGTATTGTAACATTTTGACTTACCAAATATATTTTATGTTTTAGTTTTTTATCTGTTTTATAAGTAGTATATTAAGAGTATTAAATTAAGTATATGTTTCAGTTTTTTATCACATTTGTTTTAGAAGTGGTGTATTATGAATAATCAAAACAAATATTATAAATAATGCATCTGTATTTTACTTTACCGAGGCAATAACATCTATGAGGCACATAAATTACGTGAATGGTGTGCCATTTGTACCTCTCACGCGAAAGAAGTTGACGTCATATCATTTGTGACGCACTTGACGTGGAGGAATTATTTTCGTTTCGCTCCACGTTAGCGTGGTTTTAGACACGCCGTTTCGCAAAACCGTGAACGGCAAGTCAACCTTGAAAACATACCACGCACGTGAATCTGTAGCAGTCACAACAACCAAACAGGAATACTACTGAAACGCGCGCAATTCAATATGATGGCCGAAAACGAAAGTCGGAATAACGAAACAGCGTTCGAAAAAATATTGATACAAATCACAAAACTAAATAATAAAATGGAATCGATAAATAAGAAGTTAGACACAAAAATAAACATGATTGAAGAAGAAAACACCAAATTAAAGGAAGTAGTGAAGTCTCAAGAAAAGAAGATTGAAGCGTTAGCACGCGAAACCAGCACGAAAAATATTATTGCTTATGATTTACCAGAAAAAACAAGATGAAAAAATAAAAAACTTAATCCAAGCTTTCACGGATCTTGCAGCAAAAATGGGATTAGAGATTATAAAAACGGAGATTGACTTTATATATAGAATTGGCAAACAAACAGCCAATAATATCAGACCTGTAAAAATTGGTTTCACAACCTAGCTAAGGAAAATAGAAATTTTAAAGAACACTAACCAGCTCTATGGAATAACTCACGGAATCGCTAAAGATCTAGACAAACAAAGTCTAGAAACCAATAAAAAACTAAAACTGTATCTAAAAGACGCAAAAGGCAAAGGGTACAAAGCAAGCATTAGAAATAATAGACTAAAGAGTTGGAAATGAAAACTACACATTAGAACAACTGCAACAACAGAAGTTAATGCCAGGCAAAGGAAAAAAATACTTAATGAAAGCTCACCACCAACATCCGAAATCATAACACACCAAGAAAATAAGAGGATCAAAGAACATTTGTCATCCAATAAAACAACAACAAACCGTAAAAAAAAATACAGACACTACTTACACATTTTCCAAGCGGACTACCTGCAACCCCAAAAAACGACAACCTGTAGAACAAAACCCCCCAAAAAAATCAGATGACGACCACACCACGGACACGGACAATATTAAAACTCGAACAAAAAACCAAATTCAACAAAATCCGAATCTTCCTAGATCTGAGGTCAGAAGGGAAGAGTACGACCAGCACCCTCCAAGAAGAGAAAATAAAACGACAACAAGAACATCCAAAACAGAAACATTAAACATATGTACCATGAACGTGCGCACCTTAAAATTAGAAGAGAGAGTACAAGAGTTAGAAGCTGCATTACAAAAAATCGAGTGGGACATAGACGGACTGGCAGAAATCAGAAGATGTGGGGAAAACATCATAGAAAAAACAACGGATGCGTGCTATTCTTGAAAGCACAAGATAAAGGCCGAGAAGGAGTGGGCTTTTACATAAAAAAGGAGCACACAAAGAAGGTACAAAAAATTAAAAGAATAACAGATAGGATAACAGTCCTGGTAATAAACCTGCTTATGCACCGACTGAAAACAGCTCAGAAGAAGAAGTGGAAACATTCTACAAAGCATTGGAACTCCACGAGCTTAACAGGAAATAAAACCAGACAATAGTCATATGGGACTTTAATAGCAAGATTGGATGGAGAATCAAAGGAGAAGAAGCCGTATGTGGACCCTATGGTTATGGAACTAGAAATAAAAGAGGAGAGAGATTGATAGGATTTGCATTAGACAATAATCTAACTACAAGCAACACCTTATTCAAAAAAAGAAGAGGCAGAAGATGGACATGGCTGTCACCGAACGCTCAACATAAAAACGAAATTGACTTCATACTAACAAATAAAAAACACAGAATACAAAACAACGAAGTGATTAACAACTTTGATTTCGAAAGCGACCACCGGCTAGTAAGAACGACTGTGACAACAAATAACCCATACGAAAGATACAAAGTGTTTGATAACATCAAATTAAAAGAAACAAAAAAAAACACTGGGACGGGCAAGCATACAAACCTAAACTCCAACATATATAAAAAAACCTACAACGATCTAAGCAGTAAAACTATACAAAATTTGTACAACGACAAAAAAAAGAAGCAAACAGAAGTTCAAACAGACAAACAAAAACGAGAAAAGAACCTTGACAACCTGTAGAGAAAATACCAAAAATTTAATACAACTAGGGAAAACATTAAAAGCAAGAAAACTAACCAACACAACAGCAAGAATTGAATATATAGAAATAAATAAAACAACTAACAGATCAACTCGATGTGAAAAGAGAGAAGCAGAAAAGATAAAAGTAGAAGAAACTCTAAACCAGTCCGGTTCAACTAAACAAGTATGGAAATAACTAAAAACAGGCAAACACTGGATAAACAAGTTACATGATCCAGTAAAAAACAAAGTAGTCCAGAACCTTGATGACATAATAAAAGTAGCAACAAACTTTTACAAAAATTTATACGCCTCAAGGACCTTCAGCAACATAACACACGCAAAACATGAACGCCATGAAATATCAGCACAAAAAACAAAAATCAGGAAAGGAATAAACAAACTAGAAAAATGGAAAACATCAAGGGAGGACAACATCACAAACGAAATGCTCAAAGCAGGCCTAGAGGATATAATAGATGAGCTCCACATTCTATTTAACAAAACATTAGACACATCCCTGAACAGTGGACTAAGTCGATAATAATATTACTACACAAAAAGGAAAAAAAAGAAATGATCTCAAACTACCGGCCAATAAGCTTGATACCAAACGCATATACACCCAAAATGGAAAGAATCACATTCCAGAACAGGCACCATGGATCATCTGCAAGCCATACGCCAACTAATAGAAAAGCATAGGGAGTATAACATGTCACTTTATATCGGACTAATAGACTTCGAGAAAGCTTTCGACTCCAGAGAACGAAATTATATTATAGAAGCCTTAAACTTCTACACAGTACACAATAAATATATAACACTCATCCAATACATCTTGCAAAACACATCAGCTAGTATAAGAACAGAAAGAAATGGCCCTGAATTTAAGATCGAAAGAGGAGTAAAGCAGGAAGACCCTCTGTTTCCAGACCTATTCAATGTAACTCTAGACTATCTCTTCAAACATCTAAAATGGAACAATTGGGGTATTAACATTTCAGGTGATTTCCTGACAAACTTAATATGACGTCACAAAGGAGACCAGAGAAGAAACATCCAAATTGTACGTGGGACACAGGGAGTTACAACCAATATATTTACGAGAATGTGCCGATGATCTTGTAATATTTGCAAAAAACGAGACAGAAATAGCAAAGAACTTGAAAATCTGGGAAGAAAAACTCAAAGCAAAAAATTTAAGAATTAACACTGAAAAAACAAAAGTAATGGTCACAAGAAAAGAGGAGAAAGCAACTAATATTGTTATAACCATTACAAAAATAGAAAAAGAAAAGAACGTTAAATACTTAGGAGTCTATTTAAATAAAAGAGGGACATAAGATCCTGAAATCAACAAGAGAATTGCGAGTGCTTCAAAGCTATATTATACCATTAAGAATACATTCATAGGGAAGAAAGAGATATCATGTAGGACAAAAATAAACGTATATAACACAGTATTTGTGCCAATATTAACCTATGGATCAGAGAGTTGGGTGTTAACCAAAAAACTGAAGGGAAAAATACAGACCACAGAAATGAAATTTCTAAGGAAAATCCTGGGTGTCACAAGGAAGGATAGATTACCTAATGACTACATAAGAGAAAGACTAGGAGTTGAACCAATCATGATGAAAATAGAAAAAAAACCAGCTAAGATGGTACGGGCACCTAGTAAGAATGAACAAGGAGAGACCAGTTAAGCAGATATGGGAGGCAAAAAGAATAACGAAAAGAAAAAGGGGCAGGCCAGTTAAAACTTGGGATGAAACCATTAACAAGATCCTAGAGAGAAGAGGAATTGACAGAAGAGAAGCAACTAAAATTACCAGGATAAGAGGAAATGGAGTCAGTTCGTACATGGAAGAATCACCTAAAAGACAAGTTACCCCACACCTACGGGTAGACAGGGTTTTTATTATACGAGGGCTGTCCGATATTAAAGGTACAAGCCAAAATTTGACTAACATATATATTTAAAGAAAATATTTAAAACATTCTACAAAAAACTACCTACTTTTGTTTATTTCTCGACATATTCTCCATAAAGATTGAGACATTTATCCCAGCGTGACAGTAGTTTGAACATCCCTTCACGGTAGTCGCATATGATTTCATGGACACAACTCTTAGGAATGCCAGTAATTTCCGCAATTTCACGAACTTTAACGCGACGATCTTCCCTATTCAAACCTTCAACAATTGAGCAGTTTTTATCCGTGTGTGAGGTCTTTGGTCTGCCTCTGTTCTTCTCCGGATCATCAATGAAGTCCGTTCGTCCATCTTTAAATTTTTTGCATCAAACGCTGACTTCTTTTCGGCTTAAGACCTTCGGGCCATAAACGCCCTCTAATCTGCAATGAATTTCGCTCTGGTTAACTCCTTCGGCTCGCAAAAATCGGATAACCGCACGCACTTCACACTTGGAATACTCTGCGATTACACGCGCCATGTTTGTTTGCTTCCCGTAAGCTACTAAATTGAGTCTTAATCACAACAACGCTCCAGACTCTACTACCACGCTTCAACCTGTTTAGACATGCATATGACGGCAATATTTCGCTTGCGGTGTTTGTTTCACAGCCACATGTACCTTTAAAATCGGACTGCCCTCGTGTATATATATATTGACGTGTATCTGTCGCCTGGCCACCTACAAAAAGGTCGTAAACAATGGATGACTTCACTGCCGATTTGACGATTTCGGCGTACTTCACTGCCGATTTCAAATAAAAAGTCTTATTTATGAAATTTTTTAAATTTTGATGCATAGCGTTACGGGATTGAAATTAGCAACTCCCATAAATGTTTAATTGGATTTGAATACCAAAAAATATATAGTGCAAGGCTGATTTATTTAAACACTTTTTTAGTGCTTTAAATTTGTTTAATCAACAGATTTTTTGTAAAATAATAAAATATATCATGAGATGCTAAATTCACCCCGTTAAAACTGCAACGGTACTAGCCCTCTGCTAATTAGGGCTAATGAACTTAATAAATTTCCTTCGGGTATCTTTCTCAGTCGGAGATAATTTGGTTCAGCCAGATATACACTTGGATATTAGCAAGCAAACGCTAGGATAACTTTAGACAGTTTAATTATAAGGTTCACTATTTACAAACATAGGTATTGTTCTTAAGAAATCAAATAAAATGTATTTTACAATGTATTTAATTAATTATGATGGGCACCCAGTTGCCAGTTCCTTACGCGCCGGCAACCCGTTTTGCATCTGTGTGTGGAAGGTCCGATTGGCCGCCTTCTGCAGGAATCGACGGGACGCCACTGGCCGGGGAGACGATTTGCCCAAAGTAATTTGCAGTGGAGCCAACCTTCGCGCTCGAATGTCACGTCCGACGTTGAAAACCGCGTGTAGCTGCAAATATAGGTTATTTCGAATATGTTATGTTTTTCGCCTTACGACACCGGGCTAGCGTTGTGAATCTCGGGGATACTGTGAAGTGGTAGTGCGAGTTGCGGCCGGAGGAGAAGTTATCGACGTTTGTCCACCTGGGGTTCCGGTACGTGGAGACGACTTCGACAGCTCACGGCCCCGAGGGCGCCGCAGATCTCCGGTGTTATGACAGGTAGAAGTTTCGAACGGTAAGTTCAGTCCTGTAGTCAAACAGAAATTCAGTGCAATCTTACAGGGGCCTTCAAGGCCGGGCAAATGTTATGTTAGACGGTGGATTTATTTAGTGTTACCAAATTGACATATGAAACGGCCTGGTTGTTTAACCCTCGTTTCGAATACGTCTTCCAGGAAATTTTGGTATAATTATTTACTAGCGTCCTCCAGGAGATGTTTCAAAATTTATTAGTTCAGGATATTCACAAGTGTTAGTTTAAACAGCGAAACGGTTTCCCATTCGTGGGCATCGTCTCTTAAAGCTGCTTATTCGGGGAACGAGTTCAATTAAACATTAGCTAGGAACACGGTCTCCAAGACTGGAGGCTTCGGGTTCGATCGTACTAAGGGAAAATACTAATGACGGGACGGGAAAATTCTCTCTTTAAACGGTCGGACAGGATCAGGAAGGGAATGAAGGGAGGGAATAAAAGAATGTATGAATGAAGTCTGCTCCTGAATGCGGACGAGAAGCGGCTTTTATAGCTCCTCTTCGTGTTTCGTGCATCAAGCCACCACCTCGGGCATTCTAAGTGGGGGAGCAGCGCAATACGTGGAGCAGGGATCTCTTGATGACGTAGTCGGCCGCGCAGGCGAAAAATTCAAACTTGTAACGTAGAAATCGCTAGGCTGGAACGCGCGAATTGATTTTAATTCACAAAAACGCGTTTCGACTGGGCGAATCGTTACAAAACCATACCTACAAATTAAAGAAATTTTAATTCATAAACCCTCTTATGTATAGAAAAAATCTGTCAATTTTCAGCTATATAATTTACCAAAGGCAGTGATAATCACCCCCAATCATTTTGACAAATAACAACCCGAAAGTGGGGCTTCGCCTCGGGTTATTTCTTAAAGGTAACGCACTTTAGGGATATTATTTGTCAAAATTATAAGGATTTACCACTGGCCCCGGTGAATTCTATAAGATAAGTTTTTAAATAAATTAATAATTTTTACCGAAGCGAGATGCTATTTTTCTGACAAATAAATTTGACACTTCATTACAATAATATGTTGGTAGCACTGTAAGTCTATGTCGAATTCGAGGTTATCAGGTTAGGTTTGACTTAGATTGACAGTGCCACCAACTTGTCATAGGATACTATTGAATTTTAATTCGGTAGTTTCCACGGTGATTTAAAATCACCCTAGGGACGTTTTCACTTCAAGTGTGATCTGATTTGTCAAATTAACTCACATAATTAAAAATAATCAAAATGGATTGGTCTGCAATATATGTAAGAACTTATCATTTTAATATCTTTTACCAGTTTTCAGTAAATTGACAAAATTTTACTTTAACTCCCCTCTAATATCTCTATAAAGGTTGAGAATCGGACATAAACATATTGGTTTCTTTTTCTTATTTTGACCTTCTGAACACATTTCAAAAGATTTTCTTTTCTCCACCTGTACATACAATAAAAAATAGAAATACTATTAAAAAGTATTTAAGTTGATTTCTAGAATAAAATTTAATTTCAGTCCTTCTTAGATAGTTGAATTTTTTTCGAGTCATAACTATATTAAGTATTTAGCATTAAGTGAGGTAATAAAAAGTTAATACGAAATATGGTTGAAAGAATATAATACAATATTAAATAAGTACACACATGCAATGGTTTTAACTTATTACAAAACATACTATATCTAACAAATATTGTTAATAAAAATTACAATTTATTATACATGGGCATATAAAGAGTGTTTAAAAATGCCACATAAGCTTGATGGCAGTAAAATATATTTTTTAAATGTAGTAAGCGTACCATAAAAAAGTTAAAATTCAAAAACAAATACATCGAAGTCAATATGAAACACATAGTTTTTACATTTAGTTTTATACAAATTGGCACCGTGTAGTTTAAGTTTTATTTTTAGACACCCCGTATTTGCAACTCTTTTAACATAGTATGGTAAAAAATGCTTTCTACTTTTTTTTCTTTCTTGCTTTTTTTCCGGCATTAGCTGCTGAGGTTATTAACCGTTAGTAACTGAATAATTTATTTTTTTCAGATTAGATCTGATCCATCAGTCCAATTTATCTTGTGAATTCCAAAATTGCGCTGTGCCCCAATTCTTCTAACGATGTCCCTTCTCGAAAGGTACGAGCTGCTCTGTATCTAGCGCATTCCATTAAAATGTGATGTACTGTTAATGGTACGTTACAAGTAGTACATGACGGTTGATTTTCACCACACAGTAAATACTTGCACGTCAGTTGAGTATGTCCGGTTCGCAGTCTCGTCAAGATAACTTGTTCCCTTCTGGAGATATTAGTGGGGTATTGAAATTTACCCACTTCTGGAAGGAACCTCCTCAGATAAGTATTCTGATTGTTCCATACTTCTTGAAACTTGGCTCTGATTTGTTTTCCAACAAATATTTTAACGTCTTTGAGACTGGTAACTTCATATGTGGACGGAATTTGTAGGGTTGCATCCTTCGCAGCTCTATCAGCTTTTTCATTACCAGTTATGCCAACATGACTAGGGATCCATATGAGTGATAATTGTTTTCCCATAAATCCTATCGTGTTACAAAGAGACCTAATGTCTGTGATTAATGGGTCATGTATAGTTCGATTGTTTATAGCTTCGAGAACAGACAGAAAGTCAGTACATATCGCAAAATCCATCTGGCTCGCGTCCCGACACAGCCGCAACGCGACATAGATCGCAAACGCTTCACAGAGAAAAAATACTGACAATCTGTGGAAGCGAATGCTTCACAATTGCTTCCCCATATATGACTGCAAACCCAGCCCCTGTGTCCGTTTTTGACCATCCGTAAATATTAAAATGTGATTGCTATAATTCTCAAGTAAGTCGAAATAGCACTGCCTGATAGCAGCTGCATTTATTTCTTTCTTAGTGACTTTTATCAGGTCCGTCCGAGTTTCTGGGAGGTTTACAATCCAGGGTTCGTAGACCTGTTCCTCGGCCATGTATAATGACTGTTCAGGTATTGCAAGTTCAGTAATGATATTCGCTGATCTCACCGATGACGATTTGCGCCGAGTATTTTCCATCGAATAACGAGCAGAGAATGCATTTCCCTTGAACAGGGACAGTATTCTATGGTTTGATTGCTTGCTTAAATTTAATCGGTAGCTAGCTATATGTTTTTGACGCTTTAAGCTTAAAGGTTCCAGACCAGAGTCTGCGTACATGCTTTTTACTGGGCATGTGCTAAAAGCTCCTATGGCATATCGTATACCCCGATTATGTACGACATCTAATGGAATTAACCGGCTCGGCTTTGCCGAGGAGTACGCCACGCACCCATAGTCGATCTTAACAGCACTAAACTTTTATGAAGCATCAGTAACGTCTTTCTGTCCGCTCCCCATTTTGTGTGAGCTAATCCTTTGATTATGTTCAAGTTCATTTTGCATGAAGAGGCAAGGTTGTCAATGTGTGCCTTCCACGTAAGTTTCTTATCAAACAGGACTCCCAAATATCTGAAAGAGTCGACGTTTTCAATGGGATGACCTTCTAGAGTAAACGTTGGTGTTGTAAGGCAGGTAGATCGTTTTCTGCAGAAGTGTATTAATGTTGTTTTGTCTATGGATATTGAAAAGTTGCGATTCTTTAAGACATTTGAGATATTTGTTAGGCCTGATTGCAAGGCTTCTTTAATTACATCTGTAGAACTACTTATTCTGAGAAGGACAATGTCGTCTGCATATGCGCAGTAACATAGGGAAGAATCGATTGATGACAATACTGAGTTGATAGCAATTAAAAATAGGGTGGCACTGAGGGGCGAGCCTTGAGGTGTGCCGTTTTTAAGTTGGTATGTATCTGACAGTACATTACCGATTCTAACATTCATAGTACGGTTGTCTAGGAATCGTTGCACAAATATCGGTAAGTTTCCTCTGAATCCCCACTCATACAGCTGGCGAAGTATGTCGGCATGTCGCACCGTGTTAAAAGCATTCTTTATATCAATGAATATAGCCGAAGCATGTAAATTATACAGAAAACAATTGTTAAGTGCATTTTCGATTAAGACTATTGCATCTGTAGTTGAGTGGTTCTTTCTAAAGCCAAATTGGTAAGATGCTAATAAATCCTTCTGTTCCAGAATCCAACTCAGTCTATTGTTAACCATGCTTTCTAATAGTTTACCAATACAGCTCGATAGTGAGACTGGTCTGTAGTGCGACGGCTCAGAGGGGTTTTGTATCTTTGGAAGTGGGATAACAATCGCAGTCTTCCATGAGTCCGGAAATCTACCACCCTCCCAAACCTCGTTTAGACTTTCCAGAAGACGTATTTTGACTTCCTGAGGTAAATGTTTTATAAAATCAATGGCCAAATCATCAGGACCTGGGGTGCCACTTTTGCTTTTGTTAATTGCATAGTCAAACTCATCTAGGGTAAAAGAAACATTATAAGGAAGGCTATCAAATGTTTCGAACGTTATAATGGTCTATAGAGACTGCTGTACTGATTTCTGAGTTGCACGATTCCGCAAACGAAGTACCTAATGCATCTGCAATGTCTTTGTGGTTCGTTACCATTCTGTCACATATAGATAGTAACGGAGCAAAAAGCGGTAGAGAGATTCCTCTGATAGCTCTCACTTTCGTCCAAATTTCATTCACAGGAGTGGCCGAACTAGTTGATGATACGTATTTTTTCCATGAGTCTTTTTTTGGCGTTTATAATGATTCTGCGACAGATCGCTCTTTTCCGTTTGAATGTAATCAAATTTTCAAGAGTAGGATGCCGTTTAAATACTTGTAGCGCGTTTCTTTTCTTTTACTGCCACTTTTACTTCGTTATTCCACCATGGAACTGGCCGTTTGCACATATATCCTGACGGTCGTTTTGGAACACATTCCTTTGCTACATCATGAATTAAGGTTGTAATATCGCTTATTGGAGTATGGTGAGCACACTGAAGTGAACCCAATAATAGTTCCTCAAATCGGTTCCAGTCAGCATCCCGAATCAACCATTTTTCAGGCAGATAAAAAATTGCTAACCTGAGGCTGAGGAATCCTTAATACAAGAGGGAAGTGGTCGCTATGGTGTAAATCAGAGTCTACACTCCAAACTACGTTGGATAATAATGATGATGAACAAAGTGATAGATCTATCGCCGAGAACGTGCCATGTGCGGAGGAGAAATGCGTGTGGGAGCCATTATTTAAAAGCCCTATGTCATCGGTTTCCAAGAGCCCTTCCACAATACGACCTGCAGCATCAGTATGTGTAGAGCCCCATAAGGTGTTTGCTGCATTGAAATCGCCTAAGAGTAGGAATGGACGTGGAAGTTTAGCTATTAAAGCTTGCAGATCTTCAATCGTATAATCCATCGTTGGTAAATATAGAGAACATATACAGGGTGTAAAAAAAGTCTGGAATATAGCAAATATTTCAAAAACTACCGGAGATGAATTTTTCAAAATTTCCAGACTTATATAGGTAAAAACTGCGCATCTAGGAAGGACAAAACCGTTTCTGTAACTATACAGGGTTAGTCAGAAAAAATACCAACTTTTGTATTTTAAATTGGACACCCTGTATATTACCAAGGAATCAAATAGTCCTTCAAAAGACAAATTCAACGATATAGGGTTTAACGGACTTATCTGTCAAAATGAGAGATGTGGGGTGACTTAAAGAATAAGGTTTACAACAATAGACCGGTTAATATTGAAGCTTTAAAGGATCATATTAGAAATGAGATACGTCAAATCCGATGGGATACTTTTGACAACGTCTTACGAAAATTTAAAGACAGTATCCGATCGAATTTGAGGTATCTCATTTCTAATATGATCCTTTAAAGCTTCAATATTAACCGGTTTATTGTTGTAAACCTTATTCTTTAAGTCACCCCACATCTGTCATTTTGACAGATAAGTCCGTCCAACCCTATATCGTTGAATTTGTCTTTTGAAGGACTATTTGATTCCTCGGTAATATACAGGGTGTCCAATTTAAAATACAAAAGTTGGTATTTTTTCTGACTAACCCTGTATAGTTACAGAAACGGTTTTGTCCTTCCTAGATGCGCCGTTTTTACCTATATAAGTCTGGAAATTTTGAAAAATTCATCTCTGCTAGTTTTTGAAATATTTGCTATATTCCAGACTTTTTTTACACACTGTAGTTATTTTGATAGGAAATTCCATTTTCACTGCTACAGCCTGCAGGCTGGTGGCAAGGGGAAGTTTGGAGACCCGACTATCGTTTCGGGTGAGTATGGCTACTCCGCCGTGAGCTATTCTACCACCCTCAGCATTTTTTTGGTAGACATTATAGTTTTTAATAGTGGCACTTTTTGGACCGTAGAATCGCGATTCTTGAATACACAGGCAAAGCGGTGCATATTGATTGATTAGAAGACTAACATCTGCAAGTTTGTTGAAGAAGCCATTACAGTTCCACTGCAAAATTGTTGCAGTATTGATCCTGGTTGTGTTAATCCATTACTAGTCGTTACGTTGTTTCTATTTTCTCGAGATGTGGAAGCAATATTATCATTGTTAGTATGCTGTATTGGGTGATCCATTATTGTTGTAGTTATTAAAGTTAAGTGAAAAATAAATTTATATAAAAGTAAGTCTAGTGAAAGAATTATTTAGATTACTGTATTTTATTGGGCAGTCATCGTGGATTATTCAGAGTATATAGAAGTTTTTATTATTTAGGAATTGGCTTTCGGGGCTTCCCTTAAGGCCATCCTTTTTTTTTCTTATTTTTGATTTTTTTTATTACCATTTGGTCAATAGATTCGAGGCTAGTTTGATTGCCTTCAACGTCATTGCCCGCTGTAGTATGGGCGTCGACGTTGGCTGATGTAGATAAACTTCGTTTACGTTTTTCAACTATAACCTATGCATCTATGGCAATATTGGAAGGTGAAGTTGTGCCTATAGGCGAATTCAATTTGGTTTCTACACTAGAGGAATCACCAGAGTTTGTGGTAGTTATTATTAAAGTCTCTACATTATTTGACGTCTGAGAGACGGATGGAGTAGGATTTGACACAGGTCTGTCCCTGTCGCTCTTATCAGTACCCGTTCCCACTATAGTGCTTACGGGTCTCAGAATAGTTGAGGAAGCAGGCGTTTGTTCAAATATACATGTTTTTAATGCACTGACTAAAGTGGAATTAATTCATTTGTGAGGGCCTTGATGTCAATTTTTGTTGACTGTGATGACGACGCAACTTTACTATATGAGATATTCGGGGATGGTGTGGGACCAACTATTTTCTTTCATGCTTTTCCCTAATTTTTAATTCCTGTATAGCAACTTCTTGTTTGTATATATTGCATTCTGAAGATCTAGCGGAGTGCGGGCCTTTGCAGTTTACGCATGTCGCGGGATTGACGCAAGATGACCCTGGATGTGGAGGCTTTCCGCAATCACATACTTGCGTTCGGGAACATCTCAATGACGTGTGTCTATACCTCTGACAACGAAAGCAGCGCATTGGAGGTGGAGTATACTGTCGAACGGGTAGCGAGTAGAAAGCAATGTATATTCGTTTCGGCAATGTTGGCGAATCAAAAGTGAAGATGTGATTAGCAGTTTCCTGCAACTTCCCATCCCTTCTTGCTAGAATACGCTTCACTTCAATAACTCCTTGACTCTTCACTTCCGTCAATATTTCATCAACTGAACAGTTTAAAAGGTCCCTGCAGTTTATTACTTCCTTTGAATAATTTAACGTTCGATGCGCTAATACTTCTACCTCGAAATTACACATGCGTTTGGTTGCTAATAACTTCCGTGCTTGAGAAGCCGAAACTGTCTCAATCAAAAGTCCTTCTCTCGTTTTATTTATGGATTTACATTGACCAACTAAACCAGACAACGTTTTTGCTATAAGGAAAGGATTAACTTTTTCGAAGTCTCCTTCCAGCCTTTTCACGACCAAGAACCGGGGGATAACCGCCTTTTCCTGGTTCGGTGATGAGCTTTGAAGTGTAGGAAGTCCCATATCTCCGCCCATGTTTTGAGAGGTGGACGCCTCTACTGGATGTGAGTTATCCATGAAAACTGAATCAGGTTAAAGAGGCTGACCCAAAATCTGGGTCTAAGGAGTATAAGAAAGATTTAGGCCAAAAGCTTCTAAAAATGCGTAGAGACGCTAAAGATTATACAATAAGGACCAGTCAATATTTTCGCTAGTGCGTTCGCACAGAACGGCCTCAGAATCCTCCGTAGCAGGGTCCGCGCTGGTACGGAGCTGATTGTCCATGCCCCTCCGAACAACAGAGCCGCGGACTTCTAGCTCCAACCCGTTCAAGCTCCAACCCATTCAAGCTTCGGCTGGCCAGACCTACTATCCCATGCCGGAATCCGGGTCTACGGCGACATGGGTACGCTTCAAAAGAGAAGGACAGCGAAGAACCACGACACCTTTATGAACGGAGGGGTTCACAACCAGGCAGTCTAAATACTTACTGCGTAGACTACTCTCACCAGCAAGGATTTTTTATCGAGGTTTTCTCCTCTAGTCCTTTTAGTCGCCTTTTACGACAGGCAGGACATACCGTGGTTGTATTCTAACCCCCAACCACAGGGGTTTTCTTGCTTTCTCTTCTTGTGCATGGGTAATTTGTTTTGAATCCCTGATTTTCATACCGCGTTGCATACGTGGATTTACCAATTCCGGTAGCATGCATTGATAAAAAAGTTTTGTAATTTGGGTACCATTTCTTCCGATCAAAATTTTGTATCTTTTTCTATCCTAATAATTTGAATGTCTTTATCAGTATATATAATAAAATCGCAATACGCAATATTTACAAAGTGCAGCTGTCCCTGAATTTGATAATAGTAAATGTGCCTTTTCTTTAAAACCAAGTTGCCATCTACATAAAAAACACACGTCGTCTTTCACAGCACTTTCAATTGTCTTATCGCGGATGAAAAGCTATTGTGTCATCTCTCGACACCATTATTGGTGCGTGGTATATCTTCTTCTACCATATTGTAACAACCCTACACGTTTGTAGGGAAAAGGGGTTGTTTTCGTCGACTTCTTCTATCCAATCTACTATCTTCAAAATAATTTAGCAGTAGCAGCAGTATTTGCTTTTCTCTGTTTAAAAGTTACTATCGAGCAGCTCCTCATACGTATCGACGACACGACCCTCCGGTTCAAAAGCAAGAGCTGCCAGTTGTCTCAAATGGAGAGCGAAGTCGGGATTCTCGTTGTATCTTATTTGCATCTTGAATATGTCTCCATATGCACTGTGTAATGAAGGAAACATCCGCGGATTCTAACATTTGGAAATTCAGCTTGTAGGGAATTCATTGACCAAACAATACTGAAGTTGACGTAAACGTTCCGTCGGCATATCAATGATCACACTGTTCCATGAACGTCAAATTTCTCTCTTTCAATATCCGTTGTTCTTCTGGACCACTATCAAATAATAGGAACGGTTTACCATTGCCGATTCTTGTATATTCCTCAGGCAAGTTAAGTTTTCTTCACGTGGAAAACACTTTTTAAAAATTGTAACTTTATTTATAAAAAGCAAAAAATACGGAGCTTACAATCGTCTTAATATAATGGGAGCGAATGCAAAACTAACTTCTAAAAGCTGCAGCTGAAAGTAATCGGAATATGCACATACAAAGGCTTATTATAACTTATCTACAGATATGTCCTATCTTAGCAGTGTAAGCTAGTCTAGGCATGGTAACTCCTCCATCATCATAGGGAATATTATATTTTAAAATATAATATTCTATATACATATAAAGTGAACTCAATTATCCGAAGTGGATTTACAATGTACCAATGGTATTGGATCGAGTTCAATATTATTATCATTTATTTGCTGTCTTAAGGGCAGTATTCTAAGTAATTTCTGAGCGATCGATATTCGTTTACAGTAGACGTAAATGACTGTACATATAGTAATTATTAGTATTATAAGAACAATAATTAAAGAACTATAACTCATATGTTTATAACTAATGGAATCGATATTTTGCAGTGTCGATATTTCATTTGTTAATTTTGTTTGACTCTGAATGAGACTATGAACGTTAACAGGTGCCAAGTCGATTTTAGCTATATCGGTTTGGGTTGAAGCAGTAATTTGTAATTTGCCAATGGATGAAATTTGAATTTGTTTTTCTTCTGTAGAAGATGATTCGAAAGTGGTTAAAAGTTCATTTTGGTTTATCAAAACGAAACAATCGTTTGTAACGTGAATTAGTATTGATCCAATAGCGGTTTTCCTGCTTAAGGAATTAGTGCACTTTATGTCGATAATAGTGTCATTAGGAGAACTGACGATCCACGTAGATGGATTTAACTTTATTATTTTGGTAGAGTATAAATGGAAAATAAACGGTTGACAGGTTTGATTGCTTTTGAAAGTTAATAACTGGGTTTCACATAGTTTGGAATTAGGTATTGCAAAGTGGTTGTCTTGCGAGCAAAAATAGTGAGAAACAGCAATTTGTTTACAACGGTTATTACCAACGGGAATGCTAAATTCGGTATTAAAAAGGAGAGTTTATAAGTCGGTATGATCATTTGAAAATACTCATTATTGAAGGCAGGAAACGGGATTAATTTGATATATTGATATTCCGAGAATGACTTTATGAGAAGGATTTCGTATATGAAAGTAAATGTAGTGTTTTTTTGGTAGGCTTTAATTTCGGTTACAGATTCATATAAATGTAAGTTTCCAGGTTTAACGGGGTAAGGTAATTTTAAAGTCCTTTTAATGGTTGTTTGTAATTCAAATAGGTTTTTCGATATGAGTTCTAAAGCAGATAAGAGATCATCATTGTCTATTAAAGATAAATGTAATTGTTGGTTTTGGGCGAAAGTCAGGGATGTTTCTAGGTCTGTACAAGTTAAAATGAATAATTCCAAGGATTGAATTGACTGATCAAGAATGGCATAACTAGAAAGTGTGCCTAAAATTTGATCATTATCTATTTTGGTGTTAAGGATTATTTTATTTAAATTTTCATTCAAGAGTTCTTGAT